>JBBPFP010000084.1:4892361-4904967 GCA_037974795.1 Kaempferia galanga | reverse complement strand
AAAACAAAGAAAAAGCATAATTGAAAACAAGAAAGAAAGAAATCTAGATTAACTAAATCACTATTCAATCAATGTTAATCGAAACAGTCCTCGGTAACAACATTAAAAACTTGATGTTGTGTAACCGTAAGTGTACGGTTGTCGTCAAGTAATAAAATATTGATTTCAAGAGGATTGTTGATTGAGCAATGATTGAGTTTGTGAAGCTAATTATTTAGAAAGTCAAGTTTGGTGGCATTCCAGAAAGAGGCTGTGAGTGTGTTTGTGCGCGCGCGCATGTGAGAGAGAGAGAGAGAGAGAGAGAGAGAGAGGTTGAAAGTAGTTGAACACCGTTAATAGGGAAGTTTGATTGAGGAAACGATTCTAGGATTTCAATTTTGATATGATATTTGTTAACACACTAAATATTGTTCACTTTCTTACCTCTATGTTTACTCGCATATATAGGGTGCCCTTTCCCAAATTAACAATATGGAATTGGGAGGATTACGCCGCTTGGCATGATGATAACGCTAGAATGTCCACTTTGCTGCACTACCCCTCTCACTAGAGCGCCATGGCACATTTAGATTGTCCCCTTTACTTTCTAACATTAAATTGTGGCCAACCCATTAAGTCTTAAGATAGTTATCCCTTTATGGCAAGCCGTTTTACATTCAAGGAGATAATGGTAGAAGTATGCTTTACAATTGATATATTGCTAAGCAGAAATCACCTCGAATGCACAATCCTATAAAAAGGGTTCTGTGAAGATTTGAAGTAACCGATTTTTTAGAAATTAGAGATGAAATGTTGCTGCATTTTCACCATCAAGAGGCTCCAAAGCAACAAGTAAGCTTCCAAAGCAAAGATTTCAGTTGTAAAGTTTGTTTTACTTTCATTTGCTTTTGTACGTGTTTGTACTTGTTGTGTTCTTGCAAGAATAAATTGTAAGAGGCTTCTCTCCTTCGGAAGATATCTGAGAAGGAAAAGGATAGTGGCGGTAGTCGTCGTTAGGACTAAGTCTTTGATGTAGTCACCTTGCATAGGAGGCAGTGAACCAAGTAAAACCAAGCTTATTAGCGATTGTCTCTTGTTGTATTTGGTTTTAAGTTTCTGCTGCATACATCTTCATCAAGATAAAGAGATCGGAGCTATTCATCCTACCTCCTCTAGCTTGCAAGGTCCTAACAACTATGAAACCAAACCCTTTATTTGCATGTTAACTCAAATCCTTGTTCATGTGATTCCGGCCCCTATAATTAGCGCATATCTACGAATGGACTATATTATGATTCGTTCGGGTGCCTAACCACTTGAGATACAAGCCGGTGTCTAATTCCTTAAGACTTTAATACTGGCATGGATGCTTATTTAGAATGAATCTTGCCAAGATTATGGGAATGCCTTTAATTACCTTTGAAATAAAAGCAAAGACAAAAGAAAGATTTGCTATATACTCTAAAAGAGCATCCAAAATTAAGCATGTGATCATATCCTACAACTAGCTTTAATGAAATGAATTAACTACATGAATTGAACAAGTTTCCTAGCTCCATTAGACCCCCAATTTCCTAGCTACAACTCGCGATTGTCATCCCGAGCAAGCTATATGTTCTATCTGTTAATATTACAAGCAAAAATGGACGACGACAATCAAAGAAATTAAGTTCAGAAGGAGCAACATATGGATGCCATCTACCAACTAGCCAACTCAAAATCTTGTTCAAATTCATGAAAACAATATAATCACATATTCCTGATCATATCAACCACTTCCACCATAGTTCGAGGGCGACCAAACTCCTTGCTCGCTCGTCATGTATGATGTGCACGACAAGGGAACCAGACAAAGTCCTCTACTTCTCAAATCTTTCTTTGTCTCATTGTTGCTCTTCTCCTTTGAAGCCTACACCAAAACACAGCAAGTTGTTATTAGTCTCCTTTGAAGCCTCAGATGACAAAAACAACCCCACATGACTAAAGCTCATTTACCTCTATCATTGTCCTTGACCTTTTGTTGCCACATGACTTCATGTATGGCACACTTAACTTCTGAAAGATCCACAGGGAAAGAAATTAAACATAATAAAATTTTGCATTTTAGTGTGTGTATATACTTCAAGTGGCTAACATACATATACAATACAAATGGTTACCTCAACCTGGTCTAGAAGAAATTTGATGTATCCAATTGCTTCCATTAACACTGAAGCTGTGTCAGTCTACATGCAAAAGACCATGAAGCTTGATAAATTAACTAGCTAACTATAAGAACGTAGTTAGGTACGGTTCCAATTACCTTGCCAAAGGGTGCTACAAGCTGCTGCAATGCTGCAATTCTGTCACCAAGTTTCTCCTTTCTCACCTATTTGTTTTTTATTATTATTTATCCTCAAAGAAAAGTGATTAAGAGCTCAAAGTTGCATGCGTTTACCTTGAAAGGAGGGAAGGAAGATCTCTGCTCCAGCCGAGGTTTCCTGCAGGGTGTTGGGGTTTGAGGTGATCTGTGATGTTCCCAAGTGCTGCTGCATGATCCACTGACTAAAGAGGGCATCTTCAAGGCAAAGAAAACGATAGAGCCTTATAGCAATAGCTTGACTGATGCATGTACGCATGCATATAATATAATGCAACCCTAAAAAACTAGAGTCCAACAGACTTTCTTTCATCATGCCTCTCTTCCTTGCTTTAGAAAAAGATGATTCATGTCATTCAGTTAAAGCTGAAAAGGCCTATGTACTCTATCCCATTCAATGCTGTAGCCCCTGATACTCATAGTGATGGTAATCATTACCTCTAGTCCTCGTGTGAAATAATTAATATTAAGTAATTAGGTCAATAACTTGTTAATTATGCAAAATGAATATACTTTAAGGTACTATTCTATTGCATTGTGTGTAATTCCTTAATAAGAGCATGAGGGTACTACCTTTTGGTGGAGGGAATATGAGCTTGGAATGGATTCTTGCAGATGGTGGCCATGGCCAGAAGCTCCATCCTCTCCCAACAAGCTTCTCATTAGGGCAACAGAAGGATGGCAAATGCTCCTCCCTGATCTGGAAGAAGCCGACGGATCTGGAGCCTCGAGTGTCTCGCAGTTGTAGTAGCAGTAGTAGTCGTCCAAGCTTGAGCTTTCCGACAAGTTCATCGGTAGCGGCCGGAGGAGGCCGCTGCACTCTAGCAACTCCTCCTCCTTGAGTTTCTCTTGGCTGAGCTGCTGGTTCAGAAACCCTAACTCTTGAATCATCTGTGAGCTTACGGGCGACATCTCGTGGACTAAGCTCAAATCACCACTGTAATTCCTGAAGAAATTAAAACCCTAGCGACATGGTGAGTGGGAAAACTGTTGAAACAGAGACACTCATGCATGCAGGTTAGGGCTGTCTCCGATCCCTAGGATAAGCATAACAAGGACAAACAAAACCAAACGCAAGAAAATTCCAAATCCTAGGAATTATCCATAGTACTGATCGAGCTCTAGCCATGAAAGAAGAGAACAGATCATTAAGCAGCACTTACAGTATCTGGTTGGTTGCGAGATCGAAAGGAGGGAGAGCATGGAGTTCTTCTTGGTGGTAGTGATCAAGGCGAGGAGACCCCATCATGGTGCCTCTCAAAAGCTTGGTAGTCCCAAGAAGATGAAAAGGAAGGGAAAGGAAGCTCAGTAATTTTTTAGTGTCGAAGCTAAAAACTAGAGCACTTTTCTTCTTTCCCTTCCAAAGCCATGGATGATGGATGTCCTTAAATCTTCAGAATCTCTCTCTCTCACTCTCTTTGTGACTTTTTCTTTGCAGAGGAACTTTCTACAGCGCTGAATTTAAAGGGAAGAGGGAGATGTATATCTTTTTACAGAGGGATGATTGCACTCGTCCCTGCCATAATTAACTTGTGTGCCCTGCTGTGGCTAGCTTCCATTGCAAGGCTTCAAAGTCCCCAGGTGATGCTATTAGTGGCACTCATATCATCCTTATAACACCTTTCTCTTTCTCTTTTTAAGCTTCCAGAGCAGGCAGGGACTTCAGAGGAGGGCAGCAGTAGGGTCGACGTCTTCTCAACACTGGAATCTTAAGTATGCCTTCTATAGTACTTAAATACATGGAGAGTTGTGTAACACATGTTTGGGGCAGCTTTATACCATGTGTTTTGTCGTGTAGTTGTTCTTTATATTCCAATGTGACATTAGGTTTTCTTTCTCTTTATCTTTTCAATTAATATGTAAGGAATGAAATTTTTGTGCCAATCGCGCGACAATAGCTTGATCGAGAACCATTCAACAAGCATGGAGGATGGTCTCGCTAAAAAATATTAATTTACCTGTGGAATTAGTAAATATTAAGTTTGTCCCCGACCTCTCAGCCTCGGCCAGATCTAAGCTCAGCTCAAGCCTGGCCAACTTGGACGTGCAATCATGGGTGATCGGCTCGGTAGAGTAGGGTAATCATATATCACGGAAGAAGAAGAATTTATCATGCATGGAAAATTAAGTATTACTTACCATTAACTGCTAGACTTCATCATTTGTATATATCTACCGTAACATTAAACCACATGAGATGACATCATAATCATGTACATGAATGAGATATGATGTGTCATCCTTTTGACTCCACTGCATGAAAATATCTTGATACAATAGTTTTCTCCTTTGCAATTAAACCATGTAATATAAGATTGAGATTTTCAGTGGATGGATTTTACTCATTTGGTCAATCTAAACAATAATATTCATCTTGATCAGTCATATTAGTATCATATAACTTGTCTCTATAGATGTAAATGAAAGACGAATACATGTTCCTTACTATGCTTATTCCAAAGCCAAAGAATTTGAAAGATAAGATAAATATTTCTTTTACAATATCTGATTGTCAAGTTGAATGAATTATGGGATGTAAAGTCGGAGACATATGATATTGCAAGTAAACTAATTTTACCTTGCATGCTGCTTTATTATGAACGATTAGTGATTTTTTAGTATACTTAATGTTGTCAAGATGGAGCATAGCTGGTAAATTAGCAAGTCCACATTGCATGATAAAATTTGATACATTTTCATTACTTTGTAGTGAGAAGATACCTTGGTTTGACAATCATCATAATTTTTTACCAAAAGTACACCCTTTAAGGAGAAATAAGAAATAGTTCATAAAGAATGAAGTGGACAAAAAATTTCCACCTATAATCAAGTCAAGAGAGAAAATACTTGAGGAAATAACACCTATGGATTTGTATAAGTAACTCAGACATATTCTGATCATTTAGATAACTATGGATTTGTATTAGTAACTCAGACAGATTCTGATCATTTAAATAAATACATTGTGATAGTGTACAAGTAAGGTTAGAAGAAAAGAAACATATTTCGAGAGATGTTATGTTGGAAATATCTACACATTCTACATAATTTAGATGTGATGCATATTGAGAAATTTTTTTTCAATAATATCTTTAACACTACGATGAATGTGTCTAGAAGAACTAAAGATACTACAAAATTATGTGAGAAATTAAAAGAACTAGTCAACATACAAGGGTTGCATCATAATGAAATAACCAATAAATTTGTAAAGGCTTGTTATATATTGGACAAAGATGGTAAGCAAATTTTATGTAGTTGGTTGAAAGAAATCAAATTTCCATATGGGTATGCATTGAATATGGCTTGATACATGGATATGAACAAGTTAAAGATGTTTGGAATGAAGAGTCATGATTGTCACATGTTCATGCAAAGACTAGTTTTAATAGCTTTTCATGATTTACTTCCGAATAATATTTGGCAAGCATTTATGGAATTGAGTTTATTTTTCAAAGATTTAACAGTGAAGTGTATTATGACAATCAATATACTTCGGCTAGAAATAGACATTCCTCTCATACTATGTAAGTTGGAGCGTATATTTCTACCTAGTTTTTTTATTCAATAGAATATCTACCAGTACATTTACCATAAGAGGTACAAATAGCTGGTCCTATGCAGTACAGATGGATGTATTCATTCGAACATTTTTTTTTTGAAGAAATTAAAGAATAATATTCGTAATAAAGTAAGAGTTGAGAGACCAATATGTAATGCTTATATGGTTGAAGAAGCATCTTCTTTCTGCTCCTATTATTTTGCTGATAATGTAAAAACTAGACATTGTAAGTATCCTAAAAATTCTGTTGATGCTCACCCGATAGACCCATCAATGCTTTTTATTTTCAAGTTTCCAAGTAAGCTAATGAGTACATCTATTTCTAGATGGTTAACTCAACAAGAATACAATATTGCAAGAACATACATACTCTTAAACTGTGATAAGGTCAAACACTACATAAAGTAAGATGAATTCTCTAATCAAACATTTATCCCATTTAATTTATTTGTTTAATATCCCAATTATCTTAAAATTTCCTTCTTTCCCAGCTTGTACGAACAATAACTATATCTACAAAATTCATCACTAGGTGCAGATGAGATAGCTATAAAGTTAGAGGCCGAATTTGCATTATAATTTCAAATATATGTAAGTTAGAAAATTTTTAAATTTTTTTAGTTTATGTGTATTAAGAAGTGTTCTAATTTATACCATAATTATTTTTATAAGTAAATGACCATAAAATATCAAATGTGCAAGATGATAGGATAATGAATCTTGCATTAGGGCCCCATTATAAAATAATGGTGTACTCTAGTTACTATGTTAATGACCTCAAATTTCATATGACACAACAAGATTCACGGAGATTAACCATAGTAATTCTAGTGTTTGCGTGTAAGGATCTATAGACAATAGTAACATTGAGTTTGATTACTAAGGTAAACTTGACGAAATCATAGAGGTTGAATATCCTGTATTACCTATAAAAAAGTGTGTGTTGTTCAAATGTTCATGGTATAAGTCAACCTCAAGAACAGGTACCAGAATACATCCAGCTACAATTTAGTTAAGGTTAGTGTAAACAAAAAATTTAACAAGTTACTTTTCATTTTCAAGGTACAAGTAATTCAAGTTTTTTTTTATCTTGAATACCTTACAAAGAGAAGAAGACCTAGTAAATGGTTGTTTGTCTATCGAATGAAGTCTCACTCGACCATAGAAATGTTGAATACCATCACTGCTCAAAACCATGATGCATTTCAGAATGGCAAAGCAGAGAGACATTCAGTTGATTCACAACTCTAATCCAAATCTCAATTGCTTATAAATGTTAATGTCACTTATGAAGAGATAGATGATGGAGAAATGTCCAGCAGTAAGGATCTTGTTGAACTAACAGGGTCTAAGGATGAGGACTTAGAACTGTTAATGTTTATTAGTTAGATGTTAACGATGATTAAATATTAGCATTATTGTTCTTCAAGTTATTTCATATTGTTTTATGTTTATATTATCGTGTTAGTAAACTATATTATGATGTGTTGTAATATTATTTTTGTAGACATTGTCATGGCAGAGCAATAAGCAGTACCACTCCGTGTCCATAAGGTGCTTAGAGTTGTTGGAGACTTGTAAGTATTTTTTGTTATTAGTAATTCAAGTTCATATATGACTTTATTTATAACATATTAGTCATACCTTAATATTTTTCATGTAGTTTTACTCCTGATCGCCACGGAGCAATGACATATGTCATAGGAAAATTTAAAGAAAGAGTATGCGCTTCTGGTGCTATATGGAGGCATGTAGACTGATAGAAAATGACTTTTTATTATAATAAATTTACGGTAAGTTAATTTAATATATTTGGTATTCTATAATATATTTATCCTTTAATATACTAAATTTTTAACTTATAATTACAGAAAAATATACATAGGAGGAAGGGCACGAGACACAATTTAAAGATACTTTGAATGCTTATTTTGCAAAATTATACAGAGACCTTTACTATATGAGAAAGAAGGGGATGAGGTTGTTGTATGTTTCAAATGAGATATGGGGTGCATGGATGGTTACTTGAGCTGCAGAAAGGTGGTAAGTAAATTCTAAAAAGGTTCGAGTAAATAGAAATACAGAGCCAGATGGTTGAGCAATAGAACCACTTGACATATGTCATGATCTAGATTTATTGTTGAGCATGCCATGAATTTGGTGAGTTTAATTTAAAGTTATATAATCAAATTTTATATTTATTACCAAACTTGTATAATTTTGGCCCAACTTATTTGTGTATGTAGGACGTGGTCTAGCCTAACAACCCACTTGTATGGAGGTCTTTTTTAAGACCCACAAGAAAAAGGATGACACATTTGTCGATCCTCGATCCCAGGCCATACATTTAAGATTATCAACTTTATTAATTTAATCATTTCTATCTTGATTAACTTTAGTAATTGTGATCAAATTGAATATTAATCATATTATTTGTTCCACACATGAGAAAATGATTAATAGAGTGGCTCAAGCATCTCAACCACTAGGGGGGAGTCACAACCTCTATCCACCAAGGCGATGAATGAAATATATTATGATATTGTTAGTGGAAGAACAAAAAACTCCACCCTCTACGGCCTTGACTCCCAAACCAAAGTAGTATTTGATCATTTGAGGACTCCTAGGAGTCCTCTTTTACTATTGAGGTGCAGCCCTTAAGACGTGAAAATCAAGAATTGCACACCCACCTGGCCTTAATGGATCAGAGGATGGCTCATATGGATCAGTGGTTGACCATTGAGGAGTAGAGGAAAGGCGCTGAGGATCAGAGGAGAGTCGAGGAGGGTCGAATGGGACACAAATCAAGAAGCTGTCTTGGCCCATATGCGAGCGACCATTGCTAGATGGACCCCGGAACCATGTGGTTTTGTGGCACAGGAGATTCAAGACCCATCAAATCGTGTTAATTAACTTTTTTTGAGGTTTGTTCAACTATAGCTTAGTTTTTGCATTTATCATACATAAATCATGCCAAATATATTTATTCTATTTTAATATTCTAATATATTCATTTCTAAATATTATATTACTATATATTTCAAGAGTCTGAAGTCCCTATTGATTTTTTTAGTCATCATCATTATCATCATCTATAGCTTTTTTATTATATGTAAAATTAGTTATATATATATATATATGTAAGTGTTTTAATTATTCATATGTTACACTTTTTTAATTATATATTATTCTAATCATAATCTATTATATTTGATTTTCTACCCATTTTATATTACTATGTCATATGATTGTATATGGATATATTATTTGGAGTGATTTTTTTATCATGGTATAGATTTAGATATCTTATTCAGTAATTTGAATTTAAATACTTTATTATAGATATTTGGATAGTTTAGTTTGTTTATATGATTATATTTGTGATTGGTTTAGATTGTAATTAGTTTAGACGAATTGTGTTTGTTTGTATGGATTATATATGTTTGTATGTATAGATTGTGATTGTATGCAATGTGATTGTTTGTATGAATTGTATTTGCATAGCAATGGATGATTTTATATAGATATGAACATTATAAATAGGATATAATCCGAATATAAAAGTTTTCTTATATATATATTTTTAATTTACCGATGGAATATCGACGATTTCGTCCGAACATATCAAAATTGTTTACTGACAGAACAGTCTCAACTTAAACCAAATTGTTCTCTCTAGCAAGATCATCCCAAACGACTTGACCCAATTGCTCTCTCGACTAATTGGTCTTTCTTAATTGGCTGCCTTAACTACGAACTGTATTTGTTCATCCTAGTCATTTCAACGGCCCATTCAACTCACCCACCTAACTTATCAATTAAGAACCCAATCGACTTGATGGATTTATTTACCCATAGTTTTATTTAATGTAATTAATTTGAGTCTAAAAATTTAAAATGAAAGTTGAATCAGTAAAACTATTAAATTAGTGGTTCTTATCTAAATTGTATAGAATAAATCAAGGTGAAATTGTCCTAAAATTACTGTGTTTCCACTCCCCAGCCCCTATATGATAAAAACTTTATTTTTACTTCCTTCTATATCCAATCAAACCATATATATACCTAATTTTTGATATTTGATACCTAATATAGTGTATTATATACCTAAATCCTAAAAACTAAACCTTAAACTCTGAACCATAAATCCTATACCCTATTTTTAGACTTTTTTAACCTATATTTTGTCATATACATAAAAAATATGACTTTTATAGTGTGCTAAATTAGGGAGTTAAAAGCAAGATTTTAAGACTATAGATTGTATGCAAAGTGACAAAATTGAATAGGGATTTAAAGACAATTTACCGATAAATCAACGGATTAACCATGAAGATTTCAGACTTCTACAGTGAAAGGAAAAAACAATCTAAAAATTCGATTGATTTGGTTGAAATGGCTGGCCGTTTCCAAAATTTTAAAGCATTACTTAATTATAATGAATCTACATCTAAAAGTGATTGATTAGCTATTCCAAAGAATCCAAGTGAGCATGAGTTGATACCATATTCCAATCCAAAGATCCGAGTGAACACATTCATCATCAGCAGAAGCTCGACTTGTATCTAAAAGTGCAGACAATATTCCAATGTCAATCACTGAATAGTTCAAGCTTGTTCCTGCAGCTACCATTTGCCACACAACTTAAGCATTCAATACACACTTAGGCATCCCAATTATTTACAGTCTGAGTACAAACCTAATTCTATGTACAGAAAGTTGAGGACGATCATTGATTGATTGATATATCAATCAACTAGCTAGTTTGCCTGATCAGGAACAGCATTTAGCTTGGTCTCCTTTTCTCGAATTTCTCTCTCTAGTTCTTCTGCTTTCTCAATGATGGGCTCAATCACTGCATCTACCTGCACTTTTATATGATCAACCTGCCATCACCACAAGAACAAAGTGCACAATCTAATTATAAGATTTCCGTGCATCTACTTTAAATGTATTATTTATGATGCCAACTAAAATTGACTTTAGATTGATGCAAATAAATCCATGTCGAGCAAATCCAGAGAAGAGATATGATTTTCATATGGAAAAGAAGTTCAAGGACCTTCTGAATAAAGGCTTCAGCTTTTACTGCGTCCTCGTCAACAATTTCACAAATATCTTCCATCTGCAGAGCCGCCTTCTTGAGCCTTGTGCCATCAGGGAGTCCATTGGCGACGGCAGACGTTACTTCTTCTGCTATCCTAGCTATCTTCTCCAGAGCTTCTGCAGTGCTCTCTGCAGTTTTCTCCATAGCACCTGAACAGTTAACAGGACTTAGTTCTTACTGATCAGCCGAGAAAAGAAGACCAAATATGCTTTAATAGGACGAATTAGATATTGTTGCAGGACCTTCTGTGCCTAAAATTCTTCTGTACAGAGGAACAGCAAAATCTATCACCGATCCGACCACCCACAGAGTCCTTCGAGAACAAGGATTTCACCATCAGATGCTTAGAGATCAAGGGGAATTACAAGTTCGCACAAGTCTGATCGAGTTTCTCTCTTACCATATCGAGATGCCAGATGGCCTATTTGTGAAAAGAGAATCCGCAGTCGCATCAGGGCAAGAGGCTGCGTCTCTAGAACCAGATCAAAAAGCATGAGAAACTGTTATCCGACGCATAGCTAGCTAAATCGACAAGAAGAAGTAATTCTCTGAGATATGGAGATTGAGTACGCTGCATCGACGAGCGTCCATTCTTCGGTTTCAGCGGAGGGCGAGTCCATTGCTCGATTGGTCAACGACCGATACTGATTTGAAGGTCTTCAGATGGGAGTTCGGGGATGAGGAAGAGTCGGTGAAGGAATTGTTGGACGCTAGATAAGCCATTGCAGGACGACTCCGAATTTGACCGCTTCAACGCGGATTGCACCGATGGCTCTCCGCGAGTGGCTGCGATTAAATCAGTGAGATTTTACGGCTGTACAGAAAGTCTTGATTGAGATGATATTTCTATTGATAATTTTTTGATTTTGGTTTTAATTGAATGACTGAATCAATGGATATTTAGATTGTTTAATTTATTCTTCTAATCGTTTTATTTTTTAGGATGAAAACTTAAGGAGATGAATGGTCATCCAACCTTAATCATCTTTAACGTGTTCCGGGGGTTGGCCATTTTGACATTTCTAATACAGAGCCGTCTGATTTACATAACAAAAGTTTTTTTTAATATTTATGGTCCTCTCTAAAAGTTGAGAAGTGAAACTATTGGTGATGTGGCTAGGACATTGATCGAGTCACTACGATATGAAGGGAAGAGTCGAGCTATCCTCTAGGTTGACCACGTAGTCTAAGGGTCTCTCGTCAACGCTCCTTACAAGTCGTAATCAAGCTGCCCCGATGAACAAGTCCCAAAAGTATGCAAATAAATAGAGTACTAATGAAAAACAGTGTATGAGAGACATACCCTACCTTAAGGGCACCATCAGATAGACCGGTGAGCTAGTCTAGTCGTGTCGCTAATCGAGTCGTCGAGATCTGGGGGATGAACGACATAGGGCTGAATGTGGCGTGAATATGGATGGCGGTACGCAGCCTGCGCCAATCCCTCTACATATGATCCAGGTAGGGAACGATCGGTCCATCCGAACTGAAGATCTCACCATTCTCCTCACCCCGTGCGCCATCCCGTTGGCCTGGGGCATCGTGAAGGGAGACGAAGAGAAGCCGTACCCCTCGTCGGGGACTGGGATTCCGTAGTCG
>JBBPFP010000084.1:4834350-4845478 GCA_037974795.1 Kaempferia galanga | reverse complement strand
TGGTATAAAAATAAATTCAGGTTTGTAATATAATTTTGATTAATTCAGAATCCAGGTCAACCCAAATTTGATCTAAAATTTTCAACTTAAAATGTCTTCAATCCAAACTTTATGTGAACCCAAAAATATTTAATCCAAATTTTATTTTTTTTCGAATCCATTCAGATTTAATCATGGGATTGACTCAGATTGGGTCATGGGTTCGGGTTCATCACCCCTAGAATTGCACGGACCCAGCCGAGCGGTGAAAAGTTGCGCGGGAAAACGGTGTTAAGAACCGACCTCTTACGGAGAACGAAGGATGAGAACGCACGGCAGAAGCGAAATGGGAGAAGAGGACACGAATCCGCCGCCGCGCCGCAACTTCCCGGCCTTCCCTTTCGAGCCCTATCCGATCCAAACCGAGTTCATGAGCTTTCTCTATAGCTTCCTCGATAAAGGCGGCGGCGTCGCCATGCTCGAGAGCCCCACCGGTACTTCTCTTCATTCTATTTCTTTTATCCCTCTTAATCTTTCCTTATCTCTCCGCACTAATTTATTGTTCAATTCTTCGTGGTTCCTTTGTTCACTGGTCTGGGATTGGGAGTCAGGAACCGGTAAAACCCTAAGCCTCATTTGTAGCGCTATGCAATGGGTCGTCGACCATAAGGAAAAGCAACAGTTACTGAAGTCTATGAAGCCGGATGCGAAACTGGGCGAAGCCAACGATGATGGAAATTGCGACGAGCCCCAGTGGATGAGGGACTTTGATATCACAGATGTAGAAAAGAAAGAGGTTCCCAGAAAAAGAAGTGAGTTTGGGCTTGGAGATTTTGACAAGAAGCGTTCTGGAGCAAAATCAGTAAATGTGGAAAAGATGGGTGTGCAGTCATTGGACGACGAAGAGGATTTTTTGTTGGAGGAATATGTAAGTGAAGATGAAAGCACGGAGGGCGGCTTTGAAAAATCAAAGAGGAAGAGGGCTACTGATTCTAATTGGAGCAGCAGCAGTGATGAGGAGGCATACGAGGAGGAAGATGAGGAAGTGACACCTAAGGTATATTTTTGTAGCCGGACACATTCACAGCTGTCACAGTTTGTTGATGAATTCAGAAGGACGAGGTTCGCTGTGACTCTCAAAGTTACATGTTTAGGTTCAAGGAAGAACTTATGTATTAATTCAGGTAAATTGGCTTCATATTCATTGAAAAACTTGGTAACCATCCTGTATCTATTTATCAGTTGTATTCTTTTTTTTATTTTAATCAGAGGTTTTAAAGCTTAGGAACCCAAGCCGGATTAATGAGAGATGCTTGGAGCTGCAAAAGAATCAGAAGGATGCGAAACTCAAGGTTTGTGAGATTGTTCAGTTTTATTTATTTGTTACAGTCTTGTCCTAATTTATCTAAATTTATTGTTTATTTCTTTGTTCCATTCTTGTCCCAGCCTTTCCAATTTTCTTGTACAAGTAAAATAGTATTGGAATTACTTGCATTCTTATTTTCAAGAATGTTTTTTTTTGGCTTGAACATGCTTACAGTAAGACAATTTCATGACGCTACTCCAAATTCGTTGTACAAGGCTACTAACATATGATACTGTAACTAGTTGCCGTTCTGGGTTTGCTAACATTTGTACCATGATAATGGTTCCTGTAAGGCACCAGAACATGATCACAATTTTTTTTTTGTGTAATATTACTTGCAAGTTTCAACTTATGAACTGGATATTGTTTTGAAGGTTTCGGATGACAAGGAGAAGATGCGACGTTCAAAGGGCACATCTGGTTGTCCAATGTTACGGCAACAGAAGTTGCAAAAACTATTCAAGAATGAAGTGTGGAACACAGATGCAATGGACATTGAGGATCTTGTTCACCTAGGAAGTAAAATTGGTACATGCCCTTACTATGGTGCCCGCAACATGGTTCCTTCATCTGACATAATTGTGCTTCCTTACCAATCCTTATTTTTGAGGTCGGCACGTGAGTCATTAAGTATAAATTTGAAGAAAAGTATAATAATTATTGATGAAGCCCACAACTTAGCAGATTCTCTAACCAACATGTACAATGCAAAGATCAGTGAGACACAGGTAATTTGTTGGACATACAATATTTCCATCGGCATAAACAAAATGTTGTAAGTACATATACGTAATCATATACTCTTTGATTAACTTTACTGGGTAGTTACTGTTATGATATCTTGTGATTTAAGAATGGTAAACTTCGTATTAGATATGTTATGCAGAAGAGAACCTTATCATTGACATGAATGATGTTTTATCTAAATTGATAGAAAATTTGATTTGCTTTTCTTAACTTCATAACTGCTGATTCAACTAATTAATGCAATTACTTTTATGATGTTGAGCAATTAGAAAAGCAAGATTTTTAATTGTCTATTACAGTTGAAGCGAATACTAGAAGTCCTCGAGTTTTATATCAACAAATTTCGCAGTTGGCTGGGTCCAGGAAATCGCCGTTACATACAGACCCTTATAGTGTTAATCCAGTCCTTTCTTCAAAAGTTGCTTGAATTCCATGACACCAGTTCTTACAGAGATGAGCAAGGGATTAAAGGGTCACTTGCTGACACTTCCATGACTATAAATGATTTCTTATTTTCACTTAACATTGACAACCTCAACCTAGTGAAACTCCACAGGTACATCAAAGACAGCAAAATAATTCACAAGGTATCACATTGATGGACTTTATCTCCTATGGAGTTTCTTCCTATCTGATAACTATTGCTTTTTTAGATAAGTGGCTATGAAACTAAACTGGCAAGCTTGCAAAGTCACGATTCCATTTGTTCTGATAGCCAGAATAATAGTGAGGAAGGAAGCATCTTATCTGGCTTTCATACATTAGATAATATCATTATTTCACTAGTGCACAATGATAGAGATGGAAGAATATTACTCTCAAGACCAAAATTATCTGGTCAGAAAGAGGAAGGATACATTAAGTTTATGATGCTGTCTGGACACACAATCTTTTCTGAGGTCTGTTGCCCCATGGATTCAACCATTCTCAAGAACAACGATGATTTGGACAGTGGCACTTACCTCAAACTTGTTTTCTGCAGGTCTTGGATCAAGCATATGGTGTCGTTCTGGCTGGGGGGACACTTCAACCCATTGAAGAGACAAGAATACGCCTCTTCCCTCATTTGTCACGGGATGAAGTACATTTCTACACGTGCAACCATATTGTCCCTCCAGAGAGCATTTTGCCTATTGTAGTTTCGCATGGCCCATCAGGCGTTGACTTTGATTTCAGTTATAATTCAAGAAATTCTTCGAACATGGTTTGCACATTACCTTTAAAGTTTTTCAATGCTGGAATATTTTTTGATATACTTCAGTGGATTTCATTAAGCAGTAGATGCCCTGTACTAATATACTAAATATCTAACATGCAAAGCAAGTGTTTTACTTAAAAAAATGATCTTCAATAGCAGATTTTAATGATCTCTAGAGTGTGCAAATTATATGATGGAAACATTCTTGTTGTGTATGATACCTAACTGAGTGATGAGTGCCCGTTTTCATATGACTATTGTTGTACTCATTTTCTGCACTTAATACAAAATATAGCCTAGCTAATATATATCTTCTAGAGAAATAAGGATACAATATTTTATATCTATGCCAAGTTATTTGCCCGATGTCTAATATTACCATTACTGGAGGTATCCAAAAAACTACTAGACAAGCATGAAATGCAAATTAAATGATCACAGAGAATTGCCATTTCAAATTGGTGTTGCATTTGTTGCAATTAAACTGAACCCTGTTACCTCATATATTATCCAAAATTTTACTACCTCTGTATTGAAGTTGAGTCTTCTGCTCTAGGTTTATATCTATTAGTGCAACAAACATTCCAGCTCATTTAATTAACTAGTATTTAGCTTACATGGCAACAGTAATGGCAGATAGCCTTAGAGGTGTTCATAATTGGTTGTAGATGAGCTAACTGAACTTTAAGTTTTTCCTGGGTTCTATTTCTGTAAAGTGCCTTTTGGTTTAGTTTAGTTTGCAGTAAGCTCAAATACATTCGGATCTGTTTAGTTTAATAATCACATATATATAATTGACTTGGAAATCTAACTCTTTGTACTTGAATAGCAATTTTTCGGAGATTTATTACTTTTATATCTCATTTTCATTAAAAAATATATAATTCAGTCAATGGACATCATACTCAAATTATTTGCTTCAACTTGAATAACAAACTGAGCTATTGAAAGAGTTCAGTTAGCTTGATTCTGTTTGATCTCTCAATTGAAGGGATTGAAATGCCAGATAGTTCAAATATGCAGTCTCATGGTCAGAATGGCTGATTTTAACTAATTAGGACACCCTGATTTATTGCTGACATTTGTTATTATCCACTTGATATCTTCTTTTGTTAATAAACTGGTGGTATACTTTCGCTATTTGATGGCTAAGTTATTTGATTGCCACCTGCATATAATGACACGGAACATCATATTTCCTAGTTTTTTTTTATCTTCTCTTTACACAAGTTGTATAGTCTGTTGATGTGGTTTGCTACGAGTGATGATGACCTTTCTATCAGGATGTAACTAAGTTGGAACAACAGTCTGCTATGTTCTGTTTAATTATGAAGTCTATTTCTACATGTAGTGCCTTTGGATAGTTAGCACAGATTCATTAGCATGCTATGCAACTTTCCTTTTTCTTTTATTTATTTAATTTTGAAAAGGAATAGAGTGAACAGTATGTTCACTGAAAAACTTTATTAAATTAGAATTTGCGACATAAGAGAACATAGAGCAGTTGCATGATAAACACATATCACATGATGCTATAAAGATTATATAGTAATGAAATGAAAAAGAGGTTGGAGAATGACCAAACCTTCCAACTGCATCCTCCCATCTAAAGAAGATAATAGTATTAGTTGAAGTTAATTGGCTATCCACTTTCTCAAAAGTTTGACTTATTAGGAAGCAGATAAATTTTATCTAATCGACCCCACACTTGTACATGTGGGCCTAATAAGCATGGTGCCCATAATGGCTCACAGGTGTGAACCTGAATTTATTTGACATAGGGTGGATTCAAACCCTAGGCCTCCTATTAAAGTTAATTGGCTAACCACTTATTTCAAAATTTTGAACTATTAGGAAAGGGACCAATTTATCTAATAGTTTCCATGTGGGATCAATGGGTGTAGAGCCTCCTAGCTTTAACAATATCCATGCCTAAATAATGGCTCAATCGCTAGGTGCATGCAAAAGACCAATGTAGGCCCTTCGCGTTGAATATAGAACACATGAACTCTAAATCTAAGTTTGATACCTTAGGAGTGAAACAAAGCAACCAAGTTCTTTTGATAGATAGCCAAAACAATAGAGATAATGCCATCTATAAAGGAGAGTACCAAGCCATTTATAGAATACCAAGCCAGAGAGCAAAGGTACACATGAACCAGGGTTGTCACCTAGAGAGAAAATTTGCAACCTCCAACAAGCTTGTGGAGTAGAAGCAGTCTCCAAACCATGTAGGTCGTGTTTTTGACACAGGCACACTCATGTTACAAACATTATTATTTGTCTTTGTTGTGTGCGAGAATTTCAAATTGAGGTCACTATCTATCACTTCCACCATAGAGCCATCCTGCTGTTAAAATTGTCATGCAAAACCAACCAAATGAGCACTTTCGCCTTAGACATTGAAAGAGGGTCAAATGAACTGATGCTGTGGGTCCTCTGAGCCTCTATGCAACAACATTCTATAGGACGAACCAATGTAAAAGTGGCCATCATAATCTCCAAATCACATCAGGATCACTAGAGCCTTCTTGAATGACCACAGTTTGTGAAAGTCCAGGTGGGTCCCCTGAAGTAACTAGTCTAGTTAAGTGAAGGCCGATTGAGTGAAAAAAGTCTAGTTGTCAAAAGGTGACATCCTAATTACCATAGTGGGAGAAATGCAACGTCCACTTTAGTAGCACCTTCTCACACTACCTACTATAATATAAGGTTACATCTATAGATCTGCAAACATTTAGAGAATACCGACAGAATATCAATCATGAAAATACCAGATAATCTTCTGAGTATAGGGCGAATGGTGATCAGTCACCGCTAGTTCCCAAGATCTAGAAGAGAAATATGCTCTAGATACAACACATTGCCGACTGACGATAACCATCACTAGTGACAATGTAATGCCAAATTATACTGCCTCAAGTTGGAATAGGAAGACCACCCAATAAAATTGACTATTAGACAACACTCCATATGCAAGATTTCGGACTGGAGAGGTTATCTATAGCTGATTCCAAAAGATGTGTCCTTAAATGACTTTAATTTACCAATATCTAAGGTAGGAGTTGGTAAACCAAACAAGGACACACCATTGTAGAGGAAAACACACTACTAACCCTTATAAGCCAGCTACTCATCAAGGAAAAACCTTGTTGTCAGGGCTCCCTTGGTCAGCAGTCCATCCACCTAGTCTCTGCCAGGCTTGTAGGTCCCCAACTGAAAACCAAGGTATTGAATTGGAAGCTACTGTAAGGAACATTAGGATATGTTTTCCAATAGAAGGCCATAGTTGTTAGAATAACCAACATATATAAGCATGGTGTTAAAATCTTTAACCAGATGCTTGTTCTGGATAATCCTTCTGCTGCTCTTTCCAGATGACTTAAATTTGGTCGAGAATTTTGTTACGTACGTATGGCAGTTCGTAGTGTTTTTAAATCTTGTCATGCTAGTGTACTTGAGGTAATAAATGCTGATTTCTACTCATTGCAACTTGGTCATTTTTTGTTGATCAAGCAGATTGAAGAGTTAGGGCGCCTACTTTGCAACCTCGTGGCAATTGTTCCAGAAGGATTTGTAGTGTTTTTCTCTTCCTTTGACTACGAGGGACAGGTTTATGATGCATGGAAAGCTTCGGGAGTTCTTTCAAAAATTTCAAAGAAAAAAATTGTGTACAGGGAACCTAAAAGTAGTAACGACGTTGAGCATGTACTCAAGAAGTACAAGGAAACCATTGCGAGTTGTGATACAATATTGAAAGATACCGGAGTCAATGGAGCTGTACTGTTAGCAGTGGTTGGGGGAAAGATCTCTGAAGGTATAAATCTTAGCGACGGTATGGGTCGTTGCATTCTAATGGTTGGACTTCCATATCCAAGTCCCGATATTGAACTGATTGAAAGAGTACGACATATAGAAGGACTAGGACAAGGCATACCACAGGGGTGCCACAAACCCTTCAGGAATTCATCTAATTATGGACACGAGGCTGAGTCTGGTTTTGGCTTCTTACGGAGGTGCAAGCAAAGAGGAAAAGAGTATTATGAGAACTTGTGCATGAAGGCCGTAAATCAATCAATTGGTAGGTTCTCTGTTTTAGATTTAGCCAATCATGGTGAAGTCTTTTTCATCAAAATCTTTCTACTGCAGGTCGAGCGATCAGGCACGTAAATGACTATGCTGCAGTTTTGTTAGTTGACTCACGTTATGCTTGCGGCCAATTAAACCAAAACATGTCACACCCGACGAACAAACTACCACTCTGGATAAAGCAGCGGCTTGTCTCATCTACTCAAAACTATGGTGAAGTCCATCGGTTGCTGCATAAGTTTTTCCAATTTAATCGACAAAAGCGGCATACATGAGGAGCAGAGGCACAGATAGGACTCGGATGTTCATGGTAGGAAAACAGTTGTTATCAGCCAAACCCACTTCTATGACCAAAATCCGATGCCGCGGGTTCAAGTTTATCTGAAAATTTCCAGTAGAATGGAGGATCTGCATCTAGGTACATTTCTGCTACTTCCATCTGATACAAGAACAATTTTTTGTTCACGTGTATAGCTATGCTAAGGCCTGTTTAGTTCATTCAATTTTCCATTGTGTCTCGTGTAACTAATGACTTTATACCATGCCAGATTAATTCGAAATTTTTCTTAGCATTGTTTATTTGGTGCCTCATCTATTGAAGTTTACAATATTAAAATGTGATATATGATGGAAGAATATTGTTTCGACAAGCTGAACACTAGGGCTTTAGGACACGGTTGTATAAACATTGAAGATGTTAGAAATGTGATCAAAGACTGTAATGTTTCAACTAGATTCAAGACTTCGTTCTATTGAGAATAATTCAATTTTTAATGGGCTACAAGTCATCACTGCGACCTATCTCTGGTCTATTCTCTTTAATCTTATTTAATCTGAGATTCATTTTAAATATTTTGCCCTTCTCTTGTATCACTGTTGAATCATCTACGTGATGTTATTTTCTCTATTTCTCTTTCGTCTGTTTGTCAGCCGACATCGTTGTTTCCATGCATCCATCCATTTGGTTGAATGACTCTCATCGTCCCACTCTCTCTCTCTTGTTCTCTCACCGTTGACATTGTTTCAAAAGTCAAGCTGGGGAATCCAAGGAAGACGCGAGCTGTCTTGTGCTCCTTCCCAGAAACCAACCCGCATCCTGTTTTTTAGTGGTTTTGCACTTTTGCTTTGGCGAATCCAAAGGATCCAATGCTCGTCGGCCGCAGCCACCGCCAAAAATTTCGCTGTCACTACTGCCACTCCTCCCACTAGATCTCTTTAAATGTCAACCCTACCTTATCCTCCCTCCCTGTCCTTAAAAATAGTCAGCGCCCCATTCCTGTCGCCGTTCAATTCATTCTGTTGTCAACGCCAGCGACCGTTGGGGTGGAGGATGTTCACGGTGGTGGCGGAGATGGGCGGAGACAACTGGGACCTCGGCGCAGTGGTGCGGAGCTGTCGCCCGTCGGGGTCGGCTAGGGGCGCCGTGTGGGCGTTCCCGCCGCATCCGGAGCCCTTTCGAGCGGTGGAGGGCGGCCAAGGCGGCTCCAGATCCTCCTTCCCTAAAGTCCATCCCCTGCCGGAGCAGGAGACGGTTTCTTGGTCTCCTTGCTCCGCCGCTGTTTTGGGGTCGAATCTACTTCCGCTTCGTCGGGAAGCGATTCGGCTGAGTTGTCAAACTCCCCGCTCTAGGCGTAGGTAAGCTTCGTTCCTTTAGACAAAATTTCACTTGGAAAATTACCAAAAGAGAAGAGTTCTGGAGGTAAACATTGCATCTTTGGTGGTGTTCCCAGGAAGAACCACCACCAGCAACAGCAGAAGAAGGTGGTGCGTCATGTCACCGCCGACGATCTCTCCTCAGACATCTGCGCATGGCGGAAATATGGCCAAAAACCGATAAAAGGATCGCCGTATCCTCGGTAATTAAGCCGTTTCTTGGCCTCTGTTCTTGTGTTGCTAAGCGAAAAGTAACTAACTTTGATGGAGGAAACAGGGGATACTACAAGTGCAGCAGCTCGAAAGGCTGCCCGGGCCGGAAGCAGGCGGAGCGGAGCCAGGTGGATTCGGCTATGCTCATCATCACCTACACCGGCGAGCACAACCACTCCATGCCGACGAACTACAACTCCCTGGACGGAAGCACCAGCTACGAGTTTCCCAGGTCGCCCTCCGGCAGCAATCAAGAAGCCAGTCCTCTATTCTATGCCGCCGCTGCACCTGAGCTCTCCCCCACCACGCCGCTCTCCGCCACCATCCTCAGCCGACCAAAGAAAGGGGAAGGCAGCGTGGACGAAGCAGAGGTTGTAGAAGCAGAAGACGACGACGAGGGGGAATTGCTGGTGGAGGACATGGAAATAATAAGCGAGGACGACTTGCTCTTCCTGGGCGGCGCCGCCGCACCGACGGTGGCGGACATGACCAGGACATCTGACGGCGACTCCCGCTTTCCTCTGTTGTGACTGACAACCGTACCGAAACATTCTCTGCTTCGCAGAGTACGAACACCATGGACGAACATCAAAGCATGCGATCCAATCTAAGTAATCATTGTTTGTTAATTCCTATGAAGATGAAAAACAATCTATCGATTTGCATGATTCTTCTCTACTTCGCCCTGCGTCTCATACCCTATCCAATCCTTACTCCACTGCTAGTGCACCATTTTGTTGAGGTCAACGCGTTACGTTTGGGAAGAAGTCACAGGTCAACAAAACTGATCCGAGATATAGACAAAGTTGACCCCCGAGCTATTGATCCAACTAAAAGACAGTAGTACTCCACGAACAATGCAGTCGACCATTATCACCATCAATCGTTGACTTTGATACCTTGTTTGACTATGTTCGTTTGCCCCAGCCGTGTATACAGCACTGAAGCTTTTAATAAATTCAGATATGAATTTGAATGCTAATCAAAATTCAGTGAAATCCTGTTCAACTTAAAAATCAAGTTGTTTTGTTTATTTACTTCTCTTCTACTGTTAAGACAATGCATAACTAGGCGGGAACAAGGAACAGAACGTCTAGCAGTTGACATTTGAAGCTTCTCCACTTGTACTCTCATTTTCTGCAGCAACGCTGCCGCTGATGCTGCCTCATCCAAGACCCTGCTCCTCCAGTTCTTTCCGAAAAGTTTCAACATCAGCTTCGCTTATTCTGTAGGGCGTATAGACTGCTGCGCTCGGAAACGAACCACTTTCGACTTCTTCCCTGTATTTCGATAGAGCTTTGTTTACGGAACTTCGGAGTGACCTATCAGAAAAGTCGATGATCCATGGACGTATGAAGATTGGTGCAGAGAAAAATCATATAAAGAAAGAAAACAAAATTACCTTGGCATGATGAGGATGCTGCAACATGCCCAACAAATCATGGTAAACAAGCACCTAACTACACACATTCGGTGTGAAACTTGCAGAAATCACTGGGAGACATTCTTTGAGGTACTAAAAATGATTTTTAGCTACATCTTATCCACCCAAAATTAGGTGGAAAAAACATTTTGTTCCACCCTATCTCAATGCCACCATCTCCGAGCATGTTTCTTGTCGCTGACGCAAGCCCAACGATGAGCTCGCGGTGACCGCCGGTCATGAATTTGCGGGGGCTGCTTGGTCGCAAGCTCACGATCTCCTTGTGAGAACATCAAGGTTAGAGTTGAGCATAAGACCTAGCGGACTTTGATGGTAGACAAAATCCAGACCAAAGGAAGGTGCACAATCTTATGTGGTAAAATGTGATTCGCTCGCCTCTAACACCTCTGTCAACCCATCCCTAGGCCAACACGAAGGAGGTAAATTACAGGTTTCTACA
>JBBPFP010000084.1:4784694-4799771 GCA_037974795.1 Kaempferia galanga | reverse complement strand
ACGGTCGTGCAGGGTTGCTCACTGGAAATGTCACACGACCGTGTAGGGCTCCAATCTGTTGGTCTAACTCCCATCTGTCCAAGAACTCTATAGCTTCAATATGTGTCCAAAACACACTCTAAAACGCGCATAAGATGTGAAAACGCTCCCCAATACGCATCATGAAATACAAACCAAACAAAAGTAGAGCTCCAAACGAATAAGAGTAACTATGATGAAAATATGTAAAAGAAGATGTGATATACGTAAATCATACACAAGAATATCAAAGTAATGTGCAATAATCATGTATAATGATGGGTACAATCTATACACATCATAGACCCAATGTGGTCCAACCCTTCCCCAGGGCCCACACTGACGGGAACTCCGTGCACCGGGCCCTTTAGATAATACAGTAGAAAAGGGTACAATACTAGAAAAAATGTTAGCCATTGATACTAAGGCAGTGTTTGGTAGAGCATCTACTAAGCATTTTTTAGATTCTAGCTATACAAAAAAACCTTTGAGTGTTTGTGAATGTTAAATTCTGCTTCAGCTTCTATAACTTTTACTCAAAAGATAGAAGCAAGAATTTAATGCTTTTTCTTTCTTTTGTTTTTTTGTTTATGATCTAAAATTAAAAAATGACATTTATGTCCTTAATAAATTTATCATTTTACATAATTACCACCACACTTTTAACCTAATAATATCTTATATTTTTATATAATTTACATTTCCAAAATTTTTTATATGTATTTATATAATTTTATTTTTTTTACATTTTTATTTTTATTAATTTTATATATTTTAAAAATATTTATGTTATAAAAAATAAATTTTGATATAATATTTAAACATTTATTAAGGATATTATTGTCATTTAACTTAAAAATTAAGCTTGGAAGTAATTATTCATCAAACACTTAAACTTTACATTGTATTAGCTTTTGACTTCTATTTTTAAACACTTCGTACTTTAGCTTCTCACGAATTTCAAAATATTCTCTATAAGAATTACTTTTAAATAAGTAAAAGCTCTCCCAAAAAAACTACCGTAATCTTTTTTCTTTTGTTGCGTTTCCAAATTTTAAAATTAGTAATACCTCTCTCCCCACCTATTCTCCAACTCCGGTAAGCCTATTATATTAATTTTTTTCCTAACCATCACATCTACTTATTCTAGTCATTTCCCCAAAGGTGTTCCTATATTCCAAATTGCTAACCTAATCATATAATCATAGGCTAGATCATAGTGTAGGCCTTAATGCGCCTAGGCGCAACCAAGCAAGCCATTTGCGCCAGGCGCATTACTGGAATGAAGCACACTTAAGTGTGCGCCTTTTGAGAGGTTAAGGCGCACTTAAGGTGCAATTTTTCTTGCCTTATTGAAGTTTTAAAAAAATAATTAAAGTCAAACTCATACTTTTAATTACCCTTTAAATTAATTAGATTGCATTAATTTGCATGCATGCATCACATTTTTCTTGCATGACTCTTTTCCTCCCTTAGAAAATGAACATCAACCTCCCTTAGTCCCTTGTAAACTTATTTCACTAATTTTCTCTTTGCTCTGTCTGACTCTTCCTCTCCTCTAAAACATTAGCATCAGCCTCCCCTCCCATTTATCTCACTAATTTTCGCCGTGGTGCTGAAAAATCTGCACCACTTTGATATATTTTGAAAATCAGCACCTCAGTGGTATTGTTCTTTGAAATATATTTTACTGCGGTGGTGTTGTTCTTTAAATGCAGCACCATATTGATTGAATGAAGGGGTACACCATTTGATATCAAATGCAGAGCCCGAGTGAATTTTATATTTACATTACTGTTTAAGAGTTTGTGAAATATTTGAATTTTGTTAATGATTTTTTTTTTTTTTTTGGATAAATTCCCTATATAGCTTTGAATTGTAAAAATTTATACCCAAAGCGCCTTACTTGGTAAGGCGTGCGTCTCACCTTGCGCCTAGCGCCTCAAGCCTCATAGCACCTATGCGCTTTTGGACATTTCATGCCTTTAATAACTATGGACTAGCTTCTTTACCCACCCACATTAGTCCATAACCAAGTGAGAAACTTGCTGATTTTGCATTATAGACAGGCATGAATGCGAAGGGTCCAACCTAGACAACCTCATAGCACAACTCCATAGTTTAGATTATAGTGAAAACCATTGCGTTTGAGCGGACCCTTTTAGAGAGAAATATAAAATTGTTTTAAAAGGTATTATGGCAATCCTATTCAAGTACTAACTTTGATACCATGGAAGCCTAAAACAACTTAAAGAAACAAATTCCATAAGCATAGGATCTTAACGCATACTCATGAGATTAAAAATAAAATTTATTGCATACTCATTGACGTGCACTTCTCCGTAAACATATTAGCACTTTTCCTTGTGCATTCATCCGTTATTTTAACAAGAAAAATATAGCAAGTGTCCTAAATTTCGAAAGGGCTTGAAAGAACATTATGGGGTGGCAAAGTACTCATCAATAAATACTGACACATTTTATATAAATACACAAAAAGTTAGCTAAAATCTTTACAAAGACAGTGTTATATATTTAGTAATGAAAATCAAACTAGTGACAAGCAGAAAATGCTCAAAATTTTCATGCATCAACCTCCAAATCTTTTGAACAAACAAATCAAGCAGAATGTCAAAATGATATAAAGCAAGTCATACATAAATTCAATGTCAAACAGAAAACAGTAGACATGTTACTATGCCAGTATTAGAGAGATACAAGGAAGGCCTAACATTCAAGCCCATACATCATTCATCGATTGTTAAAGAGTTCACCTTGAAAACACTGAAGGGCAACTGTTTCTGAATGCGGAAGCTAAGAACTTTGGCATGATCAACCAAGTCAAAGAAAATATCCCTTCCTATTTGCTCTTTCATGTCCTTGTCTCGTGCCACCTATACACAAAACTTGAAAGGAAACACAAGGAAACAAGCACGCCTAAAAAATTGACCAAGGATGTTTGAATAAACCTTGATAATAGTATACAGATGAGCCTCCGTTTTCTCTTTCTTCTTTTGTTCTTTTTCTTCTTGTTCTCTCTTCAACCTTATCTGAAGAATATTATGCAAATTACATATATTCACTGAAATTCAGAAGTTCTGTGAACCTTACCCTAAGGTGTTCTTCTATATCCTTCTCATCTGCATTACACATTATTTTGTCTTTATCACTCTCACGGATATATACAAGCATGTATGCATTTGAATACTTTGTAAACTTGAAAGGAGTGTTATTGAAGCCAGGATTCATCTGTGGTAACTGAAAATGAAATCGAGTTAAATAAAGAAACTGACAAATGAAACCGAGAAAAAAAGGGCTCATAATAGTGACAACAATTACCTCCTCTTCACCACCATATTGTTCCTCTATCGCCCTCTTCATGTCTTCCTTTGTCACCCGCTCATCATCAAATTTAAACCTGAAGGAGTTCAAAATGTTTACCAACTCCAGCAGATATATCATTGGTTTATATAATTGAGTTCTGAAATATAATATCGACAGCCATCAGGCCATTGTATCACTGGCTAGACAATATTGATGGAAGAGGGCATGCATAACCCTAAAACTTCATTTTAATTAACACGGAAAGTGCAGAAGCCAAAAAAGAACACTAGTGTTTTATTCTCAGGTCCAGCTTTATATATTATATACCACATTATAATAAAAACCCATAAGGAATACAAACACACCATAGTCCTAGATCTGGTTTAAAATAATAGATGAGAATTAATAGTTTGATAATGTTTATTAAATTCAAATAACCATAACTCAATCCATTTTGTTTTCAAAGTGCTACGAAATTTTTTTTTTTTTGGGAACTATCCCTTTTGCATAGCAAACTTTATTTGAAATAAATTCTCATAATGTGCTGAAATCTTCATATAAGTAACTTCAAAAGCTCTTTTATTTCAATGATGCAAATGTTGTACAAAAAAGCATCAAAGATGGACACGATTTATTTTTTATCACAATCCACATTTGCAAAACAATAGAATAAGACCATCAAGGTATGCGAATGAAAAACCAAAATACTGCTTGAAAATTGGAACTTAACAAGCACACACGTGCACCGAGATTTTTTAGTCTGTTGAAGCACTTTGTCAATTGAAAGGTCACGGTAACTAAAGAGAATAAGTAACAATTGACAACAAATGTTTACAACCAAAAAATCACAGCTTTGACCAGACTTGTTAACCCAAAAGGTCAGAGTGGGAGAGAGATTCATACCATTGTTCAGAAAGATCTGGTCTAATAAAAGCATAGTAATGACCACCATGCACTCCACCACTGTGAACAAGCACACTGCATAAATGGCCAAGATAAAATCAATCCTCACTATAGTACATCTGAAAAAAAAATGAAAAGAAGCATTGAACGAAAATTAGTAGAAATTATGAATCGTGATAAAGAAAAGAAAACACCAAACGTTCACGCACTGAAAAAATTTGGTGTAATATAAACAATATATTCATCTAAAATGAAAAAAAACAGTAATTATAAAAAAAAAGGTCGAAGTTACACTAAAATAAGCAAAGGTAGTTGCAAAAACTTCTTGTTCAACATATGATAGCTTATAAAACACTATCATAACTTCAAGTGAAAATAACAATGTCACAAAAACTAAAACAAAAATACTGAGTGGCATTCATATCAATCTCAAGTGTTTATGATGTATTGCCCAACAAAAATTCCATCCACATTCCCTTAGGTACAATAAGTGTGCATTGTATTAAGACTTCTATTGAGCATGGCTAGCATAATAAAATGCCTAACCAAACAATACAAGCAAGAAGACATGCCACATACTTAAACTTGAGGTATTTAAGTATCAAGTCAAATCTCCTTCATCACAAAGAACCAGTATTGGGGAAGGCACAAAGCCCTCTAACAAGCCAAAGCCCATAATGTCTGAGGTGCCTAGCACTCACCCAAGTAACTCAAGGTGCTTAAATATGCATATAAATATTAATAAAACTGATATTATCACCTAAAGGTCAAGTTGTAGATTTCAAACATTGAAAGATCAAGTTGTAGATTAGTTGTAGATTTCAAGCATCTCCTTAAAATCAAACTTAAATTGCAAATGAGTATACTTTTTTCCCTAAAAACTTGTCAAAATTCAAGGATAGTTAATAATACATTGACAAATGGTCAATAAATTTGATACTTCACAACATCAACAGAAACAAAACCCCCAAATTGTCAATTCATAAAATAGAAACATCATTTACTAATCAATTATCTTCGATGAACTCAACATTGTTATCTTCATCATCATTATTATTTTCATCAAATTTGTATCCTTCAATCAGCTTCAGCTGTACTAGACCATTGTTGCTTCAATGATTGCAAGTGTACACAAGCCAATAGCTGAGACTCAAGAGAATTAAAAAAGATAATATCCTTGCTACTTGATGCAATGAGTAGCAAGGGCATTTCAACTTTTTTTAAGTTTGACAGTTAAATTTGTTTCTTCTATCATTCGTTAAAAAAAAAAGAACTTTACCACAATGGCAAAAGTGTTTATTGACCTTCATACAGGTAACAACGCCCATAAGAAATGTTCAGGTGGATCACACCTAACCTTCCTCTTGGGTGCCTAAGCAAACAACTAGGAGCCCTTTAATAACACTGCAAAGAAATACTAAGTACAGACTGCTTGCAGAATTGTTTGTACAATTTCAAAATTTTCATGAACCCTACACTGAAAGATAGATATGAAATGATTGCTTGGATCGTCTAAGCAACAAAATTCAGGTCAGGAATTTCAACTAATATTGATATCCATTATAAGAAGCATGTGTTATTAATGGTAAATCCATGAGCACATTTCCTTAAGTTGTAACCAGATAAGACACATTAGGGTGTTTCACCTTGTGTATCCTTTGACAAATTGCTGCGAATATGTCGATTCCCTGTGTGTGAAATAACTATACATCTAGCTTAGGTTGCTAGATCAGCCAAAAAATTATGGACCAAACAATTTGCAATTAATGATAGCAATCATGTATCCAACCATTTATTCAACCTAAGAGGTGCTTCTAAAGTTTAAAAAAGAACTAGAATGTTCCTATGGATTCAACTTAGCCTATATAAATATAGAAACATCTAGTCATATGCCTGTGCTATGATATCACAAGTGTTATCAGTAGAAGCCTTCGCATAATCCAGATCTTATGTCAATTCTGCACTGGTAATTAAGATATTGAAAAAATGTCAATCTTGATCAGTGGAGCCAGAATAAATGAATTATATGATCATAACCAGTGACACAGCTACTATAAAATACATAACATTTTAACCCAAGACATATGACCAATAGACTGTAGATATACCCAAATTGACTACTCAACTTTCCACAATCATTACTCATAAAAAAATAAATAAATAAGAAAACTGTTGAACTAGTATAGCTTCTTGAAGCAAGTAATTTGTTCATGTCAGAGATCCATAGAAAGATTAAAAACTTGATCATGATAACCATAGTTACTACCACAAGCTGCTCCTGTATTACTGCTAGCAACATAGATATTACTATATTCCACTAAACCTTAAAAAGAATGGTGGAAAAAAGGTAAAAAGGGGGAGATAAAAGGGAAAAAAACATTACTGTATTTTAAAATCAAGAAAAGATTTTGTGAAGAAAAAGAGTAATATGCCTCAGAGTATGTGCTGTCTCATTGATCCAATGATGTGTGTGAATTATGCATATGTTTTCGGTCTTATTTAGCATACATTTATTGCATTACATGAGCATAATTTGGGTTAACTTCTAGCATTTGCATCCATTTTTATCTTTTTAGTTTGGATAACTACGCTTTGTGTTTTCATATTGACGGGACGCGAAGTTCTTGGCGTTGAAGCATGTTTGGAGAAGCAAAGTTAAAAGAACATGGCATAATGATCCACGGTCATGGTCATGGATCATCCAGGAAATCAGATCCAGCCGTACGTAGAGCATTGACCAGGACAAGCAGCAAGATCTACGGAGGCCGTGGTAGCCACCACGACTGTGATCCTTACTGACCATAGAGATGAATCATCACAGCACGATCCATGGCCAGCCCATCGTTAGGGTTTCAAAACGATGCCGCCCAATTTAGAAAATTCTATTTGGGTTTGAGGCGTTTAAGGCCTATAAAAAAGAACAAGGTGCGGCAGTTTAGAGGCATCTCGTGACAAGAGACAAAAGCGAGTCATATCCAAGACATCCAAGGAGCCTAGAGATCCCGGACATCGAAGGACACGTGGAGATCTTCCAGAGACATCAACGACATCTACAATCGAGTTCCTTCTATCTCTTAATCTTATTTCTGAATGTAGAATGCTTTCGTTCATGTTAATCGCTTGTGTCTCCAATGAGATGGAGTAGTCTCCTTATTCTAAGATTAGGGAGTAGCCTGATGATACGTTTGCATTGAATTTGTGATTTCTTTCTCTCATCAATATCATGATTACCTTGATTCAATTTTCGCCTACTTAATAAAACATTGGCAATTGTGGATATATTAACATATGTTTGCAATTACTATAGATTGAGCGACGAACTGAGTCTCGGATCTATAGAACTGAACTTGAATTTGTGTTCACAAAAGTAGTTCAATTTCTTTCAAGGATAACATTGATTGTGATAGAACTTAAAGGATTTATTTTGATTTAATTACCATGAGAATAGGAGTTGCACCGAGATAAACACGTCATTGTATTTTGAGAAAAACCATCGATCACCTAAGAACGAATCACCTTCAAGCATAATCTGACATTGTAAAAAAGGGAGTCATAATTATATTGTCGACACTCATTGTGGTGAAACTGAAACCTAGAATTGTCTTAAAATTTGATTTTCCCATCACTTTCATTCAATTTTCCTAGTTTGCTTTACTTTCGCATCAATTCCCTCATTAAGATTCATCTAGATAGTCCACTTTGTATGTAGCTGGTATTTAACAACGCAGTCCCAAATGATGATATTTTATTACTTGACAACGACCGTGCACTTACAGTTTCACATGCATCATCTAGCTTTAAATTTCAGCCCCAAAGAGCGAAGCCATGATGGGGCAGATTCTCAGTCAATGTAACAGCATTAAACACTACTCTAAAAGAATCCAATAAATTTTATTGTGTATGGGAATTCTTGATCAAAGTGCTTTTGAGGGACATTAGCACTTTTGACATTTTTCCCAAAGATTGTTTTCCAATGCAAGAAGAGTGCATTCTAAAAGCTGATTTTCCAATGCAATTTTCAAGTACTTCCAAACATGATGTAAACATTAGATTATCATATACTTTATATCTTTTAACTAATCTATAACATAATTTACAACTCCAAATGAATCTATCACATATTTTTTAAAAAATAATTTAATTTATCATTTGCTATATAAAACAGAGTAAAACCACTATGCATAAAATTTCAACTAAGAATCCGTTAATAAAAGATAAACTAATTGAGAAATATGACATAACAAATGTTGAACATAAAGAAATGAATAAGCATACAGACACTTTAAAAGTTAATGGATTCTTAACAAAATTTAGCTGACATGATATCTTTGTTAGAGGTGTGTAAAATCTTAAAGCATCCTAACCCGAACAGAACCTGAAAACCCTAAAACTTGGACAACCCGACCGGCCACTTGTTTATTATTTTTCCTACAATTTTTCACTTTTATCTTAATACTTCATCATTATCATACTAGCCTTCTGCTATTATGTACATAAAGCATCTTAATTTTCAAAATAAAATTTAATGTAATCCCAAAAAACCCCTAAACCCTAAATTCAGTTTAACCCAGGTTAACCCGAACCCAACTTGATCCTGACACAACCCAAAAACCCCCCAACACGAATCCAACCCGAACACAAAAACCCGCAACCCTAATCAGATATTTTTTGGGTTAGCTTGGGTCAGGTTGGCAGGTCAGCTCATTTTTGACACCCCTAATTTGTTACATTCTTATTCAGTATGTTGTAGATTAAAAATTTTTAAAAGTGCATGATAAAGTAATAGATTTATTATTTTTTAAAATCTGTAAAATAAATATTAGATAAATGTTTTAAAATGATTATTATTAACCTAATCTAAATTTGCATAGTGGAGGAATAAATTATTCAAAATATATTACATAACTAAATAGTATCATTAAATATTATAACAATAATATTAATTAATCTAATTACTAAAATATCTGTATTTATATTTTAAATTGCTATTTGATTAAATAACCAATGACTATATTTAATGAAATCATTATAATTATAATTTTTAAAAATAATTGCATAGCAAGAATGTAACATAAGTAGAATATGTTTTGCCTCATAAATTAATGATATTTATCAGTTAAAAATAAATACAAAACCATATGATATGCTTAATAAATGAAGTTACAGGATAAATTAATCACAAGTGATACGTATATTTTAAAATTATGATAACAAGTATTCGTTTAATTTCATATTACTTAAACATATACAAAAAAAAATAGTGATGTGTACTTTTCATATTTCATTTACTATTAGCTAGTTTATTCTAATTAGTCAACATATAATCATTGTTCTATTTAATACAAGAGTTATCTAAGTACATTTTTACAAAACACTATAGATTAAAGCAAATCTGAGATATAAATTACCAAACACTAAATGTTATGTCTACTTGGAAAGAGGGGGAGGGTAGTGTAAAAATTTTTTACTTGGATGAGGACTGAGACGTGGGAAAGAGAGGAAATGAAAAATTCCATCTATACCCATCAACATGTTCTCTACTCTATTTGAAAAGGTGGCAAAGTGGATTGATGTCCGGATTGTCTGTCCACTTAACTAGGGATGAAAAGGTGAGATCTTGTCCACTTTGAAGGGTAAGAAGGTGACATCAAAAGAGGATTTAGGTAAGACATTTCGTTGTGTGTGTGTGTGGTGGAGTGACCAGTATATAAGAAACGTGGGTAGATGCCAACTTAAGCGGACTTGACTTTAAGGCCTTGTTTACTTAGGAGGATGGAAATAAAAACTGTGGAGTTTTCCACGGTAGAAAACTTTCCTCGGTTTACTTCATAAATTATTTTTCATTCTTCTGTATACCAAATGGGTTTAGACGGATTTGCCAATCCATCCGCCAATAATTTTTTTTTTTTTTTTTACCTGCTCAAATAAGGCAAGAAGCAATTTCCTTCCTCCCAACACCCAACTATGCAACCTAATTTCCTCATGCGACTGTGGAAGACGACATCATGTGAGGTCGTCTCACGCAGCCAACCTCACGCAACCCGTCAATAGCCCTGTGAGGTCACCTTACGCGGCTGTGACAACTTCCCCACACTAGCGCGCGACCCCGCTAGGTCACCACGCACACAAGGTTGTTTTTTTTCTTCCATTTTTCCATTTTATTTTCCTTTCCTTAGAGATTTTTTTTTCTTTTCTCTTTCCTTCTCCTTTCTCTAGAGATTTTTTTTCCACTTTGTATTACTTTCCTTCTCCATTCCTTCATTCGGAGAAAAGAGAGGGTAAATGTGGTTGCAGTCACGGTGTTGATTGACTCGTATGAGAATTCAGTAGACTAGCGATAGATAAACTTAATATCTTAAGTGTTTCTAGTTTACGGTTTAACTAGTTAATTGATATGGATCCACATCAATTAATTGGTGATTGAATCCACAGGTGTTTGGTAAGCCAAAACCCCAATTTGTCTCTCTGGGAGATTGTGAATTGAATCAATCGTTTGATGTTAGGTAAGCCAAACCCCCAAGTTTGTCTCTTTGGGAGATTGTGAATTGAATCAGTCAATTGATGCTAGGTATGCCAAAACCCCAAGTTTCTCTCTCTCTCTAGGAAATTGTGTATTGAATCAATCGATTGATGATTAAGATTCAGTCGTTTGATGACTCAAACTATTTGGTAAGCTAATAGAATGTTTGGATCCTTCGGGTTGAGAACAAACTATTTTTTAGACAAATAAGCAATCAACTCAGGACTGACCAATTGACTGATACTACCATTGACTCAAACGAAGCCGAAGATAAGATATTGTAGAGCAATTGATTGTCAGCTTCTATGAAATACAACATCAATCAAGTGTCATTGTAGTCCTCCTCTATCATGTATGTCTGGAGTGTGAAATTGTAAGAGGTTTCTCCACCTTTGATGCTAGAAGAAGAAAGTATAGAGGTCTTCTCAAGAATGATTCACCTAAAGGATCATAGGTCATGCAATAGGAATCTAGGGGTTGCCCACCTACATTAAACAAGTTTGTTATCTAGTAGATTTATTTTGCGTTCATATTTCTACTGCATTGTTGTTTATGACACTAACATCAAAAAAAAAAAATAGGTGATGCGAAACTAGGACAAATAGTCACATTAATCAAGGAAAAGGGAGGCCAAAGAAGACCTAGTTAGATAAAATAAGAAAAAAACCATTTAAATATAGATGATGATATAGAAAGGATCGAGCCTAATGGCATAGGAGGATACAGTTAGATTTGATATAGAAAGGATCGAGCCTAATGACATAGAAGGATACATATAGTCGATTCCATTTAGTGATATAAAGACTTGGTTGTTATTGTTGCAACATCGTGGAAAGTGGTATTCACTTCCCCCTCTACCACACCAATCATCGATCGTACACGCCCCAACAATATTATTATACAAATTAATTATATATATAAATGATATGAGTTATATGATTATTTCTTTATATAATTATATCCTATATATTTAAATTTATACAAATTATCTTATAGTTTGTAATTAGATTTTAAAATAAATTTAATTTATGTTTAAATTAAATTATGTAATAACTAATTTAGATTAATTTATGTATTGAATCAGATATCAATGTATAAATAAATATATTATATTAAATCAAATTAAAATCAGTAATTCTGGTCAAATTAATTTGAATTGTGTTAAACCAAAGTTCAATATATAAAAATGATGAATATTAATTTGTATTAGTTATAAATTAAAACAAATTTCAATGCATAAAAATAGTTCAATTTATAAATATAATGTATTATTTGAATTAAATTTTAATAACAATTAAAATTTGAATAATAATTAAATTAATTTAAATTTGAATAATAATTTATGTGTTAAAATCATATTTTAATTTTATTATATAGTAAAATAAATTAAAATTGAATATAAACCCATATTAACTTATGTATTAAATCATATTATTTTAATGTATAAATATAATGTACTAGCTCAAATTAAACTTTAATCAGTAATTATATTTAAATTAAATTAAACATAAATGTCAATGGATATTAACTTTTATATGAGAGCAGGTTTTAATGTATAAATATAATGTGTTAAATTAAATTAAATTTTAGTTAGTGATTATATCAAATTAAGTTATATTTGAATACTAATTTGTATTAATTTATGTACTAATACAGATTTTAATATATAATTATTAATGTATTAACTTAAAAATTAAATTTATATAGCAGCTATACTCAGATTACATTAAATTCGAATATTAATTTGTATTAACTTATATATTAAATCAGATGTGTGAATAGAATGTATTAAATTAAATTAAATTGGTTAGTGTATAAGTTATTACTAGTATAATTGGTTAGGCTAATTTTTAAATTGGATAGACTATAGAAAGCATCGAAATTGTATCAAGACAATACAATGCAATACCCAAAATCGTATTGTTTTCATCAAAGATTGAAATTTGGGCTGTGTAACTTTGGCTTGCACACACAATTTTGATTTTGACCAATTAGAAGTCTACCACATGGAAATGTTTTTTATATTGAATGAAAGCACAATCACGACTGCCAAGTCAGGTGGCACATAAACACAAGTAGAAACACTGCGCGCACACCAGACTATTTTTAGATGCCATTAATAAAAGAGAGCCGTTTGATAAGATGACTTTGTATATATATATATATATAACTGAACAACATGTGAACAACATCAATGTACCCCTTTTTCAAATAAAAGAAATCCTTGAGCACAAAAAAAATATATTGGTTTACCTTCTTAACATGAAAGTAAAATATCAGCATTACCTAAGAATATTATTTTTCCTCAAGGAAATTAGATCTTGCTGAATGACAAAGCACCATATCCTTGTAGTATATTACAAGAAAAATGAGCAATAAGATTAGAAATTCATCAAATATTAATTTCAGTGATAATCTGTAAAGATTGGAATATAAATATCATGTCTATTATTTAGACAATAATTGTGAAGGAAAGAGAAACACTAATCTGGTTTTGTCCAGACAAAGGATTAAAGGAAGGGAAAAAATCTATGATGAGCAATACCTATGAAGTGTGTATAGATTGCGAATCCTTCGATCCGCATCTGGGGAAAGATATTTGCCATTATCTCGATCCAGATCTAATTGAAGTGGGAATTCATAACGGTCATTAATCTGCATAAATTTTGTAAATCGGATCAATTTAAAGATATATAGTGCTAGTCAATCAACAAAGAGAACAAAGAACCATCGTCATCAAGAATTAGGATAGAGAAGAATAGAAACACATCAAACACAAGTAATCTTTCATTTGGTGATAATTGTCAATTCAACCACAGAATAGATGAAAGATATGCTAAAACAAAGGGGAAAACTGTTCTAGTGAATCATGGAGGAATAACTTAGAGCTCAAGAAAACTAAGAAAAATTTACAGCCATTGAGGCACAGTTTTTCCACTTATCTTTTCCAACTAAATTTTTTTTTAAAAAAAAAGTATTTCTACCTGGTTGCTCCAGTGACAAATTTTATAGATTATTGAGCAATGCAAGTCCTAACTATTTAGCTCGGCTACATGACTTTCATAAATTAAATCAGCTCTAGGCAATATTATCTGATAGCAATGGCCAAATTTCTCTTGTATCTAAAATGTAAAAAATCATTAACAAACTTAATTTTCCATTAAGCAATTAGATTTTACAAACTAATTTATGTGAGAAAAAACATACAAAATTAAAATATAGAACTTAAAATAAATTTAAATCCAGTCCTCAAGTCCATCAAAAATCTAATCAGGATGAAAGCAATTATCAACTGTAAAAGACAATTAAACTTGCTTCATTTAGCACCTCAATATCAAGCTTCCACAGAAAATCAGCAATTCAAAATGTATGAATGCACAGCAAGGATGAGGTACCACTAGCGAGGATAGCCAGTACTTATAGAGAAGAAAAGATTACCATTCTTATAAAAGAGGATAGAAGTTATTTGAGATTATAACTTGCTTGATTATTATTAACATAAGCGTTACAGTATAACAACTTCGTCTTTGTTACTGCTGACCCAGAGTCTCATTGACATGGTAAATAAAAATGTAACATTACCTCCTCTCAAAAGTGTGTTTGTGCTCAATTACAATGTGGAAAAGATATCAAATTACTCAAAAGAGGTGATGGGGATCTCCACATGCAATGGCCCGAGCAGTGATGATCTAGAGGAGTCAAGAAAGATTAGTAGAGAGTTTGAGTTGGACAATGAAGATGTTGAATGGAGGTAGGATGAAGTGGTATGGGTGAAGAACTTGAACAAGAGAGAAGCAAACTGGACTTGGATGGATCTGACTGTCGTCTAGTCCATAATTGACCTTGTTTGAGCTCTATTATACAAAAGGGGATCCACTTAAGAGTATTGGGAGAGCAAGAAAGTTTAACCACGTAAATGCACCAAAGTGACCTGCTATAGTGTAAAGGAAGCAGAGGTTAGTGGTAATGTAACAAATATAAATGATGCAATAGCAAAGAAGCAGAGTACAGAGACAGTTTCAGTTTGTGTGGAAGAAAAAAAGGAGGTGCTAAACAGACACTGCATTATTTGACAAGAAGAAATTCAAAAGGGATAAAAACAATGAGAGAATCATCAGGGGAAATTATTGGTGATTAAACTTGCTTGATCATTAGTGATGTGGTGTGTATATATATATATATATATATATATATAGCCATCCCTCGGTGTACAAAATTAGTTATATGGTCCAACCTACAACAACAACAACAACCAAGCCTTATCCCACTAAGTGGGGTCGGCTATATGGATCCTTTTACGCCATTGAGCTCT
>JBBPFP010000084.1:4743860-4759714 GCA_037974795.1 Kaempferia galanga | reverse complement strand
AATCGGGCTCACTAGTATTCAAACTTATTTATTTTTTATATTTTTTACAATCGAATAAACGTAAATAAGCTTTATCAAATTGACTATCGAGTTTAACCCTAATTAGCCCTTAAATTTGGGGTTTTAAGTGTCAGGGGAAGGATAAATGATAATTGTAGAACTGCGTGGTGGCCAATATAAATTTTGCCGTTGTCTTTAAGCCCTAGCCAGGCGGGCCCCACTCCAGCGCGGATTCTCAACCATCCAAAAGAGTCGAGCTGGCAAAAATCCACGGTCAAGCTTGCCCAGCCAATCCTCGCCTCTCGCCTCATCTTATCTTCTCCAGCGGATGGCAGCACAGCCGCTGTCTGCTGTCGCGTCTGAGCTACAGACGCCGCTCCCTTTGGTTGCCCTCGTCACGGTGGTTGATCAACCTGTTGCCTATCTCTAAAACGCACCAAATCCTCGTGAGGGTATTAGCTGACTTCTCTTTTCTTCCATCTCCACCGGCGGATAGAACGAGCAGCCGAGGGTTTCGTTGAGTGTTCGCGCCGCAGGACCACTCCACGATCTGCGTCTCTCGCCATGGCTTCAGGAAATCAAGGTCTCCCTTCTCTCTTTCCGTCCTCCTCGTTGATTTTTTTTCCTGTCTGTGTCGGGTAGCTCGATCAATTTCTTTGTTGTTTGTTTGCGGAACTGATGCGGGGAATACAACTCTGTGAGAGCGTGTGCAATTTCATGGGAGAATTCTGATCTGTGCACCGTTTGTGCTTTTTCCGAAGGTTTTGTTTTGCACGTGGATGCTATTCTATTAATCCCTGAGGCAAAGTGAATTTGATAGGGGTTCTTATTTTCTGATCCAATTTGGCGTGTTTCTTATTGTACTGGGTTCTTCTGATCATATGCAGCCGACGTTGTACTTCAGATTGAAGTAGACATTAGACAAGTGACATTGAACTTTTGGGGGAGAGCTCTATGCCTTCAGTCTGGAACTGAATGAGTTGTGGAGTAGCTATGCTTCTAATTTTTTGATCTGAAACTTTCTAGTAGTTTTTGGGATATCGCTCTTTTGGACGTTTGCAATTTAGAGCCTGGTTTGCTAACTAGCTCTTCAGCTCATATCAGTTTCCACAGATCCTGTCTGACAACTTTTGTGGTGCAGAATGGATACTTATAAGGAAACTGTATAGGTATATAGGTTTTGAAGGATGAGTGAATTATGACTAACATGGCTTTACATATTCTGGTTCTGTGGTTCGTACATCTTACCATTCAAATATATGTGGTACTTTTCCTTTAAGATCATGTGGGACACTTCTCTCTGTTAATGGTTTAGAGCATTATCTAATGCAAGTCATTAGGAACAAAGTATATCTTTAGTAGTTTTACAAAGGAAGAGTTTATCTTGATTATCTGAATACTACCTCCCTTTGTTAAGCACATAAATGAGTATGCATAACTTATCTCTTTGACTGGTAAGCCTCGTTGAAAAAAAAAATCAGATACCTTCTTTTTGGCATGCCCTTTTGAACTTTGATTTTCATTTGCTTGCAGACAACAAATCTAGTTCAGTTGAAAACAAAAGCTCGACATCTGAAGCATCACCTACTGATTCCCGCCAGCCTCGGAGGACCAATTCAACCCCAGCTACTGGGTTTCCAATGAACCCTTTTGATTTTTCTGCTATGCAAAACCTGCTTAATGTAATTACTCTCTTTTTATTTTTTAATAAAATGATTTTGAAGCTTAACCAAAGTACCATGTAGCATCTTAAGTGGTAATTTGACACTAATTATTTTTTGTCAAATAAACCACAATTATGAGCTGTGTGTCAGTTTCTTTTATTTGAAAATTTGAAGTAATCAACTGCTACTAATTTGAGTCACCTAATTGCTTAGCACAAATGTGTATGTTTATTTGGAGTTCTTGGAAACATTCTCATTGAAGTACTAAGAACATCTGAAAGTTGTCTATTTCTTGAGTTTCTTTTGTGTAAGGATGGCAATTTGCCCCATCTCCATTAAGAAATAAGAACTACTTCATCCTGACTCGATTGAGGCCGCTTGCCTGCTCCATAACCTAAATGGGGTAGGGATAGGATCAAAAAATCAACTTGTATATGCGAGAGCGGGGTAGGTATGAGGTAGAATTTTTTTGCTTGTCTACCCTGCATGCTTGTCCTTGAACCTACCTCAAATATATTGTTTATTTTATATTTTATTACTTTGCTCTGCTTGAGAAGCAGATCTGGGATGAGGAAGAATTGTACTTTCCCTACCTCACCTCACCTCACTTCCCATATGGGTCAATGATGGGAATTGAACCTGCTCTGCCTTATCCCAGTTGCATCCCTACGCTTATGCATGTTTTTTCTCTCTCTTTTTCCCTTTAGTTTGTGGCTGAAAACAGATTACCTATTTTACTTTGGGAAGTCAAATATCATTCTTGTTTGTGTGGGTTCAAGAGAAAAATACAATCAACAACACTAGATATGTGCAACATTATTTTGTAAATAAATTAGAATCATAGATGGGAAAACTTGGACTACAGTTGCTGAATGATGTTGGCTTGAACTCATGACTGAGCAAAAATCTATATTGTCTTTGAAACACTTAGACGATGTGAGTATGTGAAAATGTTATTGTATCTATTTAAATTGGGCACTTATGTTTGTACATGGCCTTTTTCTAATTTACTTGTGGATACAGGACCCTACAATTAAAGACATGGCTGAACAAATTGCAAAAGATCCTGTATTTAACCAAATGGCTGAGCAACTTCAAAAGAGTGTCCACAGTACAGGACCGGATAGTGTTCCTCCATTGGATCCTCAGCAATATATTTCAACCATGCAACAAGTCATGGAAAATCCACAGTTTATGAAAATGGCTGAACAACTTGGAAATGCTATTATGCAGGTTGTCCATTTCTGAAGGCAATTTTCTACTCTCCAATCAGTCATACTCATCTTTGTTTGTCGTTTAGGATCCTGGCATGTCTTCCATGCTTGAAAATTTGACAAATCCTGCTCAGAAAGAGCAGATTGAGGAACGAATGGCTCGCATGAAGGACGATCCGTCATTGAAGGGAGTTCTTGAAGAGATAGAAACAGGAGGTCCTTCTGCTATGATGAAGTAATGTATCTCAATGCTTTTCTATACATATATCTGTTCTTCCATGATTAATCCCTTCATTTTTAGATACTGGAATGATGCTGATGTTCTTCAAAAGCTTGGTCAAGCTATGGGAGTTGGGCCTTCAGGTGATGGCACTTCCACTACTGATCTTTCAGCAACTGAAGAAGCAGAAGAGGAAGGTGGTTATGAAGATGAATCTATCGTTCATCAAACTGCTAGTGTTGGTGACGTTGAGGTATTACATCAGTTTCTATTTTATATCTGTCTTTATTCTCCAATTGGAAACCCCAGACTGTTGGCTAACATGGCTTATATATGTTGATGTTATATTTTCGTGTTGGCTTTGCGCCTCAAAGGCATGCAGGATTGGATACCTAAGATTTGTTTTAAGATGTTCAGATTGCCAACTGATACTAATATTGTGTCAGCATGCTTTCTTAATAAAGATGTCTGGCTAGCTTAAGAGTTTAGATTATGGAGATGGGACTTTGGCTTAAAAACAAAAAAGATTCAAGACTGCTGATTGAAAATATTGCCTAAAGACTAGGAAAAAAATTATGAATTTATCCAACCACAAACAATTTCATAAGATTTTAGGTGGAAGAGGAATTGTAATTGTTTACACTAGAGATATAATGACAGATCAAGAAGCTCGATGAGGAAAATTGAAGGTAACATTTGTTATATATCTGGTGATCCCCCTCCTTCAGGCAAATCTTCCAGCTCTCAAACACTTCAGAAGGGAACTCATTTTGACTATGTTTCAAAATCGAAGACTATACCACCGGTTATTTAACATAAAAAAAAGCTATAATGTCCATCAACTGTTTTAATGCAAATACTTTGGCTAAAAGGTATCCAAATTTGAAAAGATCATGTGTGATTTTAGTTTATCTCTTTGCCAAGTAGTTGAGTCATGTACTCCATTTTTCACTTGATTGAATTTATTCTTGGAGCGTCATTTGCTCTGAAATGTGTGTCAGACTTGGTCACAACTTGCAGCTAAAAAAATTACGTCCAAATTCTGCATTATCCTTACTTTTGAAATGGCTGTATACTAGGGTTGCGTTTCTCTAGCTTTTCACTTGCTCTTTTGTCTTAGGACCATTTTTGGATGTGGCCTATAGAAACAAATACGTTTTCTTTCCCAATTATATTCAGTACTAAGTGGTGTAGAAGTTGGTAGGTATATCACATGCAGCACTGGCCGCCTCTGGTTGCTATGAATCTTGTATCTTGACATGTGGATAAAGCTCAGTGTAAGACAGAATTTTTGCAAAGAAAACTGCATTTTTTAGTAGTGCCAATACCTGCCAAATGCTGGAATTTGCATTGGCATTTGTGTTATGCACATACCTTTTTTTTTTGCATGACTTGCATCATACTTGCACCAAGTTGGTCAGGATTTATAAATTTAAGAGAATCTGATTCAATTACTTTTATGATTTTAAATACCTGTAATAAAAAATAACATATTGTACTCTTAAATCTTTATCACATCTATCTATATATACTCACATGAACGAGAAAATATGTGACTATTTGATAAGTATTTCCTCTATCTGCTATATATATGCTGATATTGTATTCTATTGAGTATGCATTATTTTGAGGATGGATTGGATTGCCAGCCATGCATTTTAGCATAACTCTGATGCGACCACTCAGTTATATTTTGTGCAATTTTCTTGTTTATGGGTGCTGAAATTATTTTTTTTCAGGGTGTGATTTTTTTTTAAACAAGTTATTTTTGATGATCATGTAGGGTTTGAAGAAGGCCTTGGATGCTGGGGCTGACAAAGATGAAGAGGATTCAGAGGGAAGAAGAGCTTTGCATTTTGCTTGTGGTTATGGTGAGGTATGTGAAGTTTTTGTTCATCCCTCAAGGAAATTAACAGTTCTATCTTTCACTTGTTCCTTTACAAAACATTTTTCCCCATGCTATTGATTTTTTGTATTTGTGGTATCAAGTTTGATGTTATGTAGTATTAAAATGAACATATTAAATGGCATCTTCAGCAATAGCTTTTCAGTTCTTCGACTCTCATTGAGCTTGGTGACATGGAAAATTACTGTGATTTAGATGCTTGAATAACTTGGAACGTAACCCTTTTGAGTCTATATAACACATTACTTCAAGCATATAAGCTTGTCTCCACTCTGCAAATTGAGGTTCTCTGGTAGGGCTGTGAGCTTATCTGATCTTGTATTTTCTTCTGTGAATTGTCTAGAACATACACAGTAGTTATTGATGTCATAATTGATTTAAAGAGTTATCTTCTTTGCGGCCTGCATTTTCATTTTGTTTATCAAGATGTTGCACTGATCCAGATGATTTTACTGAGCCTAGTTGTAATATGGATGAGATGGTTTATCATATTTTTCCAAGGAAATACAGAATTATACTACAATGTATATACTTTGAAGTTGAGTCTGGCTGCTGATTGGTTTTTTTAACGTGGAAGAGTAATTTGAAAAAGGGTTTACAGGTGATGATTGAAGAGGATGGTTTCTGAGACTTTCAAAATGTCTTTTTTTTGTATCTGATTCTTCAACGTCCATGTTATACATGTGAAAAAAGATAAGTAGACTCAGAATCTAGAACTGAGATTTCATTATTGATCTGTGCTGTGCCTGTCAGGTAACGTATGTGAATACATTAACTAGACTATGAAACTAAAACCATGGTTTCACAACACGTATTGTGCAATTATTTGCATAGGTTATATATGTTGGTTAAATTTACAATATGCTGTGCTAACATATATTTGACATGATTGCTAATATATGGGGTTACAAAAGACTTATTTAGTTTATTTGTATACTGCTAGTAATATAAGTTTCATAAAGCTTGATGGAGATGTAAGTAACATGTAGCGGACCCAAAATATTTGGGACAAACATCATTTGGGGATGATGGTGACGATTAATAGGATTCTTGCAGGTTATGATGCGTATGCAATAATGTTTTTTTTTAATATTTGGGTATATCATTTAAAATATTATTTAAAGAGACGCAAAGAGATTAATCAAAAGAATGATATCATAAGCATAGTTTACACTTACCACATAATGATTAACAAAATACACATAATAGCCACACAATGATCAACCAATAGTGAACATTTTGCCTAAAGATTAACCCTCCTTTACACCTACCATATGTTTTCTAGTTGAGGGATCTTTACTCTCTTTTTCATTGATTCTTATATTTCAGTTAAAATAGTCTGGTTTTTTCTCATCTAGTTAGTTGGCAATAGGTGGTGAGGCTTTGGATATGTCTAGCATCGATAAATGCTTTTAGAGAAACATCTAAAATATTGATTTAAATTGATATTTCATAAAATAAAACAATCCAAAAAGTTAATAAGTTTAATGAAATGCAAGTTTAAGTTATAAATAGTCGTATCTCTTATTTGAATACTACAACAGCCAAGTCTTATCTCACTAAATGGGGATTCTTTTACGTCATTAGGTTATATCCTCTACTATATCATCATCTATACTTAGATAAATTTTATCTATTTTATTATTGTTAACCAAATCTTGGTCTTCCTCATTTGATATGCGTGTTTGTCAGAGTTTTATTGATCGTCTGTGTACATGCTCATACCATCTTAAATGTGCCTCTCGGAATTTTCCCTAATAAATGCATTTCTGATTTTCGCTTTAATGCTCTCATTCTTATTCTGTCCATCCTCGTATGTCACACATCCACCTTAACATCTTCATCTCTACAACTCTCTCATCTTTTGCTCATGTTGTCGAGTTATAACCCAACATTCAGCTTTATAAAATATAGCAAGTTTAATTATGGTTCTGTAAAACTTTTCTTTAAGTTTCAGAGGTATTTTACGGCCACATAAAACACCAAACGCTCTCCTCCATTTCAACCATCCTGTTTGTATTCTATGTAACATATCTCTCAATCTATCGTTTTGCAAAAATAATCCTAACTATTTAAAGCTCTTCCAGGCAACTCGTTATTTTCCATTTTAGCAATTGTCTTATTACGTCTAACTTAAATTCCATGTCTTCTGTCTCTATTCTAGTAAGCCTAAAATCTTTCCCTTTAGTATTTCTCATTAAAATTCTAGTTTAGTGTTTACTCCTTCACGTGTTTCATCTACCAAAACAATATCATTTACAAATAGCATGCACTGTGTTTTGAATGTGTGCAGTGAGTTCATCATAATTAGTGTAAAAAAAATAGGAACTTAGAGTCGATCTTTGATGTAACTCTATCTTTATTGGAAATGTTCAGTTACTCCACCTGAAGTCTTCACTCTGGTCTTTACATTCTCATACATATTCTTAATTAGTTCAAATATATGTTACGTTAACTCTTCTCTTTTCTAGAATTCTCATATAATTTTTCTTGGGACTCTATCATAAAATTTTTCTAAGTCAATGAATACTAGATCTTATTTTTGCTTCCGATATTTTTCTATTAGTTACTGAAGAAGATGTATAGCTTCTATTGTTGACCTTCTAAACATGAACCGAAATTGATTTTCGGTCACCGTGGTGTCCTTAATTTTTTTCCCCCCAAAGTTTCTATCTCTTATTTGAATATAGGCAAATAATAGATAAACTATTAAATTAAATGGATAAATTATAAACATGAAATAAATTTAACTTTAGTCTAGATATGCCTAAAAGACACGTCAAAAGTTGGTCCAAGTCATTAGAGAGGAGCCTATCTATGGCACTTGCCTTGGGGAGGACCATTAAACCACCCAAATAGGGAGTTATGGACTCTCTCCTCAGCATTGTCAGAGACCCTAGAGGTTAGAGGTGAGGATAAGCCATTAATAGGGTCCACTGGTCTACTAGTCCAAGAGGACAATTCAATATTCTTTCAATATGAATTCTTCATGACCAACCATTTGCATGGCAACAAGCTGAGCGACGATCAAATGAATTAGCCAAATCCTATCAGATTCAGGCAAAAAAAAAAACATGGGGATGAGGCATAATATATAGACGGGCAAGAATTCATGCAACGCTATTTTTTAGTAGCTTTACAAATAACTCAATTAGAATTTGAGCAATCAAGCTATCTATCTTACTAGCTACTCTTCTTTGATTTGATTGTGGTTGTCTTCTTTAGCTAAGCATCAAATCTTCCTGAATGGTATCATTCTCTTCATTGGATTTGGTAAGCTTATTATGCAAAATCACTTGGAGTCTGCTAGATTATGCCACATGAAGGACTTAATTGAATTTCACATGGTAGTCTACCAGGTGAGGACCATTAGTGATTTAGATAGGTTTGGAGTTTTCAATGACTTGCAACAGTGCTTTATTAGCTACCAAGCCACAAGTGACCACTTACAAATTCATCCTCAATCGTGATATGTGATGGAATTTCTTGCAGCAGCTTGTTCATTTTTTATTAACTCTTCACCCATGCAGCGGGGTGATACGGACCATTTTGATTGAGCAATTCTTTTTCTTTTAATCTTTGTTACTCTATTCCAGAAAAAAAAAAACTGCTAAAGCTGATAGCCCTCCATGTGAAGGGCCATGATGTAACCTGAGTTGTTTGATTTTTAATTATTAGTTTTATTTTTCAAATGGACAGTCTAACAACAAATTGGCACAGCTTTACTAATACTATTTTTTTTTTTAAAAAAAAATCTTTATTCATTGTTGTAGATTCTATACTGAATTACAATCGAGTATGCTTGTTTTGCTTCTCAGTTGCAGTGCGCTAAGGTCCTCCTTGAAGCTGGTGCTACAGTAAATGCACTGGACAAGAACAAGAATACTCCCCTCCATTACGCCGCAGGCTACGGGCGCAAGGAATGTGTTGCATTGCTTTTGGAGCATGGCGCAGCTGTGTAAGTCAACTCAACTAAAATAACCATCGCAATCTTTGTACTTCATATCTGGGTTTTCTTGCTGCAGCACCCTGCAGAATTTGGATGGGAAGACTCCAATCGACGTTGCCAAGCTGAACAATCAAGATGAAGTTCTGAAGTTGCTCGAACAAGATGTCTTCCTGTAAACATTACTCATTCATCTGCTACTGGCTGGGGGAGTGAAAGCTGCTGTCGAAAGCAGCTCCGCTGGTCTTTACCTTTTCGCTGCTTCCGGTTTGCTATGTTCTTTCTTGTTATCTACTTGCAGTTTTTTAAATAGACTTGTCACATTCCAGTTCCATCTCTGAGATTGAATCTTTCAGCATCTGAATTAGTTATGATATCTCAGCATAATTATGCATCAGAATCATTCGTTCCAAAAGCGTGCACAATGATAAAAAGTTTTCGTCATGTTATTTAGGATCTGCAACTGCCTACTTTCCATCTATGTATGATTCTGATTGAACACAGTGAAACTTGCAGGCTTGTTATTGTTTTGAATAAGTATATCGACCACAATCTACTTAGAAATTTGGACATGCCTGTTGCTAATCAACTTAACACTAAGTGGTACTGGTAGGTTATAAGCATTTTCTTGGAACATTTATGGCATCAACTGCAGTAGCATGGTGTTAAGGTGAATAGAGCAATTGTTTACCAGGTGTGTTTTTTTTAGAAATATAATCTTTCCTTTCTAAGGGGAGCCTTAACACTTGTGGTGGTGAGTTTGAATCGTGGAAATAATCTTTTGTAATACAAGATAATTGTTGTCGTGTGATCTTATATGGGTGGGAGTTTCATTTATGGGTTATGGGTTAGGAGAAATTTGGGCTATTTTTCCCCCTTCCAAACACAAAGTAGTAGTGGGCATAAACTCTTATTATTAATTATCTGTATTTAAAAAATCATTGAATAAGAAGCCAAATATAATGTTGTGTACTAGCATATATATCCATGAAAATAAAAATATTTATTTGAATATTTAAGAAAAATAATACAATAGGAAATCATATTTTAATATTGATGGTTTCACAGAAGTTCAGGAAAGTGTACATGAAATTTTAGATGTTTGCCTCATTGTAGGAGGATTCAACCATGGCACTATCCCAATAATTGTTGAGCACTGAGTTTGAATTTTGATTCAAATTGCATTGTAACATTAAATTATTTGAATCGTAATTTAAATATATTCTAACTAAAGTTATGTTCAATAGAATAACAATAGATAGCATTTTATTCGATTTTAGTTCGAATAAACAATTATGAATTCAAATTCGGTTTAAAAAAAATTATAGATTGATTTCAATGTGATAATCTCAAATAAGAATACTTGATTTATTTGGACCTCTAATCCAAACTGGTTTCAACACCGGACTCCGCCATAGAAAATTAAAGGCTCTACCCAAACAAATCTATTAGCAACCAGATTTTTATTTTAAAAACAAATTGATTAATACCCGAAGAGCGATTGATTAATCAAAAAAAAAGTTAATTAGTTCAATTTTGAATAATTTATTTCAATGGGTTCGATTTTAATTGAATGTTCCTATCTTCACCTACACACCCATCAATCAATGCACTAATATCAAATAAGATTTTAACATACCCAAATCCTATAAAAATATTATGTTATGGGTTAAGGTGCGGTGCCACTGTAAAGAAAGTGGATTATAAGAGTATCATGGTTCGATCCTCAGTTAGGAGCATACACATCATCTATTTTTGGCAGAGTGGAGTGACTATGCAATGTAGCATAGTGTTTTATAACTTAGGTGGGGTCTGATGGCCCATGTCTACCTCTTGTAAACTCAAGTGGAGTATGGATTAGCCTATAATGGAGATCGGCTACCAACATACTAACTGCGAGTGTTTTTAGATGTATTTTTGATGATCAATAAAAAACTTCCAGGATAGGATCAGTCACCTTACAAAAATAATCAGTTTGAAATACCTGAATTATGAACATATATATACATAAACTAGTGCAGCTCAATCTATTTGAGTTTCATAGAGTAGCAAACCCAACTGGGGATTTTCAATTGTGAAGGTCAGCTACGGGATGAATTGACACGAGTGCTTCTGAATTTATAAAGGCCGGGATTAAACAGGTCATCAAATACAACACAGAACTTTTAAATATATGAGAGATATATCAAAATAATAGGATCAAATCAAACACCAAAAAAATGTTTTCCATCACAAATATCCACACGAGTCTTCTTGTATCTTGCCTTGACCTTTTTATCTATCACTCGGTCAATTGTCCTGGTTTTATATATTGAATAATTCGTGAAGCCTCCTAAAGCATTTTGTCATGCACCTCGTGTGCAATGCCAAGCCACTCTTCTCGTCGACAGCATTCCGCGCGTCAACCTCCGCCGCCGCCGCCGCCCCGCCGTGCCGCCTCATACCAACAACCACGTCCGACCACACAGAAAACCTCCTTCTCTCCGTTCTTCTTAGCCGCCGTTTCGCCCGAGGCCCTTCGCTCCAGGTGCACTCCCTACTCCTGACCACCGCTCTCCACCGCAACCACATTGGCGACGCCGGTATCAGAGTCTGGAACACCCTCTTACGCTACTACGCTCTGGGGTGCTTCCCCGACGAGGCCGTCCTCCTCTACAAGCAAATGGAGCAGCTCTGCTGCCGCCCCCTCCCCACCGACACCTTCACATTCTCCTTCCTCATCAAGGCCTGCGCTAATCTATCGCTCCCGTGCACTGGCAGCCAGTTCCATGGCCTCTCGCTGAAGAAAGGTTTGTGCTCTGACATCTATGTCGATACAGCTCTCGTCAATATGTATTCCACATGTGGATCCTTGCCTGAGGCACAGAGAGTGTTCGACGGAATGCCGCACCGGAACTCTGTTTCTTGGAACGCCATGCTGACTGGTTTTTCATGCTGGGGTGAGCTTACCTCTGCTCGATCATTGTTTGAGCAAATGCCTGACCGGAATGTGATCTCCTGGACCAGCTTGATCGACGGGTATACCCGTGCTCGTAGGCCGCTCGACGCTTTGTCTCTGCTTGGGCAAATGATGGCGGAGGGCACCATGCCAACAGAGATCACAGTGCTGGCCGTAGCTCCGGCAATCTCCAACCTCGGAGCCGTCCTCAATGTCGAAACATTGCACGCTCACTGTGACAAATGTGGCCTCTGTTTGTTAGACATCCGGGTGCAGAATTCCCTGATTGACATGTATGCTAAGTGCGGCTCCATCGAGAGCTCATTCAAGTTCTTCAAGCACATTGGCAGCCGGAGGAACGCAGTCTCGTGGACCTCGATCATCACTGGATTCGCAGCGCACGGGATGGCGAACGAGGCGATGAAACTGTTCGACGAAATGCTCCGCGCAAACGTTAGGCCGACTCGGGTTACATTCTTGAGCATGTTGAATGCTTGCAACCATGGAGGCCTAGTGGAAGCAGGATTGAGATTCTTCATGGCCATGGTGTACCAGTACCGCATCGAGCCGGAGACGAAGCACTACGGCTGCTTGATAGACCTGCTGGGGAGGGCAGGCAGGTTGAAAGAGGCAGAGGATGTGATAGCAGGCATGCCGGTGGAAGTGAATGTGGTTGTGTGGAGGACACTTCTTGGTGGCTGCAGCAAGCACGGCGAGGTAGACATTGGCAAGAGGGTGATGAAGAGGATACTGGAATTGGAGAAGAGTTACAGTGGAGACTATGTCGTGTTGTCCAACATGCTCATCGAGGCCGGCAGGTTCGATGAGGCAGAGGATGTGAGGAAGATGATGGATGAAAGGAACGTCGTAAAGATCCCCGGTCTCAGTTTGATTTCTTGATGATCGAAGGGCTCTTCACCATTGGCATCATATGTAATTGTAAGAAAGTAATGCCAATGATATTATCGTCTTATCGACAAACATGAGGCTGATTTAGCCCAAAACATATTATGTGTTGAGCTAAAGGAAGATGAGACGGCAATGGTGATGCTTCTTCTGTCATTGTACATGTCTCCTCCTGGAGAGTGTTTTCACCATGCCCTTCAATATCTTCGAAAACCAAAATAAGTTCAGCAACGCCATCGCGGGACTTATCGTTAGCAAGCTGTAGAGTCCCAGGGGGAATATCGTCTTCACCTATAAACAAAAGGTTGAGAACAGTATATTTATCATGACATCTAACACTTTGAGTGAGTTTGAGTGATTACAATACGATTGATTGTCTATAGAAACGGTGTCGGGATCATACCTGATCGAAATGAAGATACATGTGCACGAACATATAGATGAACAGAAAGATCCTCACAACCTACAAAAAGGCAATTTATAAAAAAAATGTATGAACACGATAAGCGATCCAGAAGAACCAAAGTGAATCCATGTCTAACCGTCCATCCCAAGAATAAGGCCATGCCATTGTATATGTACAAGTTAGAACTCTTCTTTCCAGATTTTTCCAAGTACCTGAAGAAGTTTATGGTTTATGGGATGTCCATTATAATCAAAATATGCTCGAGAACATACCATCTGAGATTCACGAAAGGCGTTGTCGCTTCGGAAATCAAAACCATGAGTATGTATATGTGTGCTTTGCCACTGATGAGAGAGAGAAAGATCGAATGCATCGAAAGGCCATGATGCAAGACCTGAAATAGCGCAAACAGACAATTAGTATGTACAAGCCAACCTCAAAGTGTCTAGAAAGTAAAGATGCATGAAAACTTACAAATTCTTTGCCTCCTAGGGAAGGAAAATGCCACAAAATCTTAGCTAAGTCAGAGAGAAAATAACCGAGTGATATCTGTAGAATGATCAATTGAACAAGAGTTATTGTTTAGATGAAGAATTGAAGATTGTATAAGAGATATATAAAATCTCTTATTAAAAGATTTTATAAAAGATTGTATACAAAATGTAGAAAAGTTTGATTTGTGAGTGACCCAATTCTAAGCAATGGCTTCAATTGACTTGGAGTAAATCCTTGACGCTTGAAGGATGAGTTGCTCCTCGAGTCAACCGCATAGGAGTTTTTAGTTCCTTCTGTTTTAAAACATATAATGAACTGCTCCGGATTTCATTCACTCATGGAAGCAACTTAATGGAAAACATATTCTAATTTTTCTACAAAGGGAGATTCAGCTTGTTAAGGACAAGTAGCTAAAAACTCATGAATGCTCAAACGCAGATTTGTTTCGAATGCCTAAACTCTAAGCAATTCCTTAAATTTACTTGCAGTAAATCTTTGAGTCACTATAGTATGTAAACGAACTTGGGAATTCTGATGCGACTAGTGATCAAAACCGGTGCGACTAGTGATACAAACAATCAAATTCTGATGCAGAAAAGAGCAATGCCAAATTTAATTCATTTATCATGAAAGTTACGAAAAAAAGATTAGTCCTACACTGGCAATGTCATAAAGTTTTTTCGATCAAAAATAAATACTCAATACCTACCCCTAAGGTGGCATCTGATAGAAGTGATTTTCTGTTTACTACAAGTTCTGACTTTGAACCATTTTCGAAAAGGTCTGAAACCGCCAATAGATAAAGTGAAGTTACCACGACCACAATAGCATGGAAGGTAGAGGCACCTCTGAGTGGGGAAAAAAATAGGTTAAAATGTTTGTTCAATCATACATTCAGAGCGATCAACTTCTGAACACGAACATTACTCACCGATTGTTCCACTCGATCTTTTCTAATTTGGTTAAGTTGTTATAGCCCTTTGAGTATAGCATGCTGACTTTATGTGTCACTTCATAAACCTACATTATCGAGAGAACTATCAGGATCCACTTTATGGATCTTCAGTTACTAAAAACAATGAAAAAAACTGTGCCATAAAATAGCTTATAATAGAAGATATCCAATGACCATAAGCTCGATGTAACCTGTATAAAACACAAGACCACTATCTTTTCATGTGATTCAATATTACACTAATGCATTAGTGTTATACAAGGCACATTGTTGCCAATAAGGCTATAAAACTTCAGTCATTTGCTGCATTCTATTGGGTGGTTAGTATACATATCGATATTTACATACAAAATCGTTATCTATCTTATGATTACTATTGTTTTAGAAGTATTTTAAAAGATTTATCTTACAAAACAAAGAAAATCTTTTCCTCTTCGTCTTTCCTGAAGCATCAATATGATTCCCAGGACTTTGCAGATTCAAGTGCTTAAACCCTAACCAAAAGTGTTGTGATGCGCCATTATTGACCACAGAAGAACACCTTAAGAATATTTAGGGGAAGAACAGAATATTAATATTTCAGGCCTACTTTCCCTTACAGAAAAGAGACACAGAAGGCCTTTTTTTGCACTTACAGCTTTACACATGAGGACGCCGGAGAACACCGAGAGCGGCCAGAGAACTTGCTCCGCCGGCCCTAGCACGTTGCTCTCCATCAGCTGCGCAACATCAATCAAGATTTCAGTTTTCCACGATCAAACAAACCAGCTGAGAGTTCAAAGTCTTTATCTTTACCCTCCTTTACGGTCCCCAGAATCAACAATAAAAAAATCAGGTGAAAGAACCGAAGGAAAGTGAGGATTGAGGAGGAAGTGGTGGTCGATGTGACTGGGTCGCTTTTTCAAGTTTAAAAAGGCCGAGAAAAGGATAAAATAATAATTTATTGTTTCAATGGAAGAGGAAGAATATTAATTAATTAATTATAGTATTTTATTTTGGCGTGAAATTTATTTCTTTTTTTAACGTCTCCCGAGTCCCGATCTGAGGAAACCGCCCCGAGTCAATAACGTACATGTGCAACTCCAAAATGTTCTTCAGCTTAGCCGGCAGAAAAGTTTTATCGATTAATTTTTTTAAAAAAAATATTATTTTATTAAAAAAAATCAATGCTCTCGTAGAAATTGATACAATAAAAAAAAAACTT
>JBBPFP010000084.1:4717148-4732290 GCA_037974795.1 Kaempferia galanga | reverse complement strand
CTGCTGCGTCTTTCGCTCGACTTCTTGTGATCCTAAGCTCCTGCACACTTAGTCACAAGGTTAGATCAACGCAGGACCTAATCCTAACTTAGTTGGTCACATCAAAACCTCCCAGGGGACCAACAGATATATTCACTTGTACATCACCCTTATCCTCTACATGCTCTCCCACATACATTCCTCATGCTCTACTACTTGACTCCACCCGTTGTGGTCTCTCCTCACATACATCTCCCTCGTCCCATAATGTAACCCTAGTCCTCACACTCTACTGTATAACTCCATCCACTATGATCTCACCTCTCTGATCTCCTCATCTCTCACACTCCTAATGATATCATGTGTAAGCTCCATCCATGGCATCCATGTGCTCCTACAGGTGTCTAACATCCCATCAACATTATGCTCTAGTAGCTATCAGCATATCCCTTTAGCCAGCTGCTAAAGGGTGTCTTTATGTCCAAGCCATCTATTGGTGGGTGTATCTGAATGGAGGTATCCACCTCCATGGTGGTGTCGTGAAGAGCTAGTGCCTGTAGTCCTCCATGTGTAGTCTCGACCGCTACTCGATCCAGATCAGGTACTCAATTTTGTTTTTAACCAAGGCTGTACTTTGGTTTGACAAACTGTTAGCTAGAGTAGTACCCCAGTTCTATATCTGTAACACGGGTATATGTATGACTGGCATTCCTCAGTGCCTGATGCCAAAATTGGCCAATGTGGCCAAGAGGGTGGAGACCACTCCTAAGAAACTCTGATGTAGATGCAATATGAGAGTAACTACTCCCTGGTGGATCTGTCGGTATCCTATATATATGTGCAATGACCATGCCCACAAAATTCATGCTCTCACCAAGTGTCTAAGGAGTTACACTGAAGTGATACCAAAACACATGCTCTCTCTATGCTAATCTACATGAATGCTATGATGTATGTGTAGGGATCTTTATGCAAAAACAATTACATAAACACAGCGGAAAAGGGATCCCTCCAGAGATCCATGCGAATACACAATACTTCATTTCTCTTACTTGCTACACTATCTAATCTTTGTTATGTGAATCGGTACTCCCAACAACAACTTTGATTTTAGTAGATCTCAGCGTGATGAGAATATCAGTGCCTTTATGGTATCCACACGAACATGCCCTTCATTCATCATACAAACTTAGCATTTAAAGAAAGAACAAACTTCGTGGTGATAGACATTTGAGGATGTTCGGCCAAGAAAGAAGAGGAGGAAGAAGACAAGCAATCTTGTGAGAGCAATCGATGTGACCCTAAGTTTTGATGTTTGGACAAAGGGTTAAGTTATGTTATTGTCGTATTTGATATACGTTTGTGAGTGTGCAAGATACATGTATAACATGGTGAAAGACCAAGTGAAGTCTTGACTATGTAAGTCCAAGTGTGTAGCCTTGATAATGTAAGTCTAAGTATGGCTTGGCAAGTGAAGTCCAAGTGCACGGTGTTGGTGCTCTAAGTTGATTTTGATATAGTCAACCAAGTTAGGTTATGTTTTATATTTTTTAACCTTGTGTCTAAGTGTGTAGGAGTTTAGGTACACAAGAATTCAAGCGAAAGATGTGGCGGATGTGAAGGATGGCACGAGAAGCGAGTCAACAGGCTCAGTGTGTCTGAGGGACGAGAAGTTGCGGAAGAGTACACAGGTAGACAAGAAGGACACGCACAGCGGTCCGAGAGACGAGAAGTCAGAATGAAAGTTTACTCGAGGGCAAGATCGGAGTTGAGTTTCGGTGAACCTAACCCCGGACGGTCGAAGTATCACCCGCTTAAGGAAGAAGTGGTATCGGAGCAAGGATGCTTTAGAAGGACTAATCGTCGACTAAAGTACCAAAGATATGGTCGGACTGAATATCTACCCGCTGAAGTTCAACGGAGAGTTTGCGACTTGGAAGAAACGTATGGAGGTATTCTTCAAAATATATTTTGAAATACTGTTGATAATCAAATATGGTTTTGTAGCCCCCAAGGACTAACAAGGAGTAGACAAAGAAGAACACTAATAGACCAAGAAGGAACAAGCAGACTTGGTAGCAAACAGATAAGCTAAGTTCCATCTGTTGAACGTGCTACCTCCATAAGAAGTCAGCAGAATCAGCGAGTATGAATCGGTGAAGGAACTTTGGAAAAATTCCTGAAACTACACGAAGGTAAAACAGAAACGAAGCACGTGAGACTGGATCTACTTCGGAACCAGATCACTAACCTCCGATTGAAGGAAGACGAAACCGTCACACAACTACACGCCAAGCTGAAAGAGCTAATCATGGAGCTATAGAATCTCAGAGAAAAGGTAAGCAACTGAGATTCACTAAGGTACGCTCTATCTCCTTTCCTAGAACTCCAGAATGAACATCCCTAGTAGATGTCTACAATATCTCTAGGGACTTAGAGGTAAGCAGTTAGAAGAGTTGTTTTCTACTATATGGAAGTTCACGAAGCTTAGTGTGCAGAACAAAAGAAAGAATCAACTGACAACTTGGCCTTAAAAGCCATACAAAAGGGCAAACTCGAGTCAGATTGTTTAGTTGACGAAAATAAAGCAGCTCTAATGGTAAGAAATTGTAATAAATTTTTTAAATCTAACAAATTTTATAATTCACAGGCAAAGAAGTATTATCAAAGGAAAAAGAATGTCAGATGTTACAATTACCAAGAGGAGGGCACATCAAAGATAACTATCCAAAATTCAAAAAGGACAAAGACAAGGGCAAAAAACCAACAAACTCAAATCACAAAAACCTAAAGGTGACATGCGATGAGTCTTCATCCGAGTCTGAGATTGACGTCTATGCTGGATTAGCTCTAATGGCGAACCATCAGAGCGATGAAGAAACCAACTCAGAAATGAACATTGATGAAGGGAGAGAGTCAGCTAGAGAAAGCATCGATGAAAGGGGAGCATTATCGAAAGAAAGCTACAATGGAGGGGGAACATCAGAACATAAGGTAAGTGAGGTACGCAACTTATCCTCTACTCAGTCTTTCAAATTTATTAAGATGCTTACTAGAGTCTAGCTAAACTAGAAAATGAAAATAATCAATTAAAAGTAACTTTAGGTAAATCATGCCTACTATAAGATTTTGACAAATTAAGATCAGAAAATTAAAAATTAAAATAGAAATATACCACTTAGAAAACTTACAAAAGAACTATACATGCTCATATAAGGTTAAAGACTTTCAAAATTGTAGACTTAATTGGTATTATCATTTTTAGAAGGGGCAAATTAAAAATATTTCACAAAAATATATCTCAAGAAAGTACCTATTAATCCCGGAGGTAGGAACATATATTAGGTTCCAAAAGCATGTTTAGTATAATTTTCCAATAAGAATAGTCTTAATTGCAAAATAATTCTTTAAATATTTTGTTGATATTTTCTTTTCAAAATTTTCAAGATAAATAAAGTTTATGTTAGAACACAATTTTTAAAATTTTTCTTATGAAAAATGAATTTTCTATAAATTAGTTTTGAAAATATCTATTTTTACATTGTAAAAAAAAATTTCGTCGATTTTTATTATGAATTTCTGTTCAAATTTTTTAGTTTGATTAGAAAAAGAAGCATGTTTTAGCATAAAAAAATTTAATTTATTTTACAAAAAATTTAATTTTCTATGAAATTTTTATTAAAATAATTTTTATATGTTAAAAATTAATTTTCTCAAATTTAGTATTTACATCCTAAAAGTTCAAATCTTTGATAATAAATTTTCAAATTTTTTGAAAATTTTATTTTCTACCTTATCTAAACCCTTAGGCTTCGTTTGGTAGCAGGGTAATAGGTAGGTTTAACATAGGTTTAGCAAAAAATACATGTTTGGTACGAGGTCTTAAATAATCACGCGGGTTATGCAAAACTCATCTTAAACAAAGATTTGCGGGCTTACACAAACCCACCTCAGAGGTGGGTTTGTGTAATCAAGGGGATTTTCTTCCGATTTTACCCTTCACTCCTCCCTCGATAAAATCACTAATCCCGCGGTAAAATCACATCCCTCGATAAAATCACTAATCCCGCGGTAAAATCATAAGGAGTCATAAGGGTAAAAAGGTAATTTTACTATAAAACCATTCTAAACCTACTTTTTTAAACACATCTACCAAACACTTATTTCAGAAAATCAAACATACAAACCAAACATATTTTTTTATCTTAAACCTTCTACCTTATGTTTATCTAAACTCAAATAATCTAAATCCGAGATATAATAAAACCTATCAAACGAGACCTTATTGTCTAAAAATACTTGAAGATCTTTGGTAAATATATATCAAATTAGGATACACATTTTGGATATTATTTAAAGTTAAATACATTCTTAATTTGCTCTTTGATAAGCATGCGGAGTTGGTCGTCCCACTTTGTCTCGAGTAGATGTGCAACTTTGATTTTCATTCCCATTGCGTAAGTTGACCAAAGTGTTCCTGATTTCGCTGTCTTTGACTTTTGTACTTGTTAGTTGAGTAGAAAACTTATTTTATTATTATTATTATTATTATTATTATTATTATTAAAAAATTAACTTGAGCCCTTGTATTGGGAAACCAATTGTTAGAAAACCATGATTTAGTTTTTCTTCATTTTGAAAATACTTGATATTTCACAAACCAACTCAACTTTGAGTCATCGAGCTTCATATATTTCATATACGATATTTTAAGTTGTTATACACTTGATGCACATATTAATTTTTGTCTAGTCTAGATTCGAAATCTAAATCAAACAACTTCATCCATTTGGACCACCGACACATCACTTGGTGATGCTTCGTGTGGTTAGGTGTGTTATGGTGAGCAATTGGGAGGCTACAAATGTCTTGGTTTGGTTCAATACATCCCCTTCCTCTTTATGGAGGAACGTGGCATGGGCCTTCTTTTGTCCCCAATTTTGACATTTGTTTTAGAAAATTCAAAAGGAAAACAAATTCTAATGTATCTTTTTTTACTTACCCCCTCCTCTTTACCAAATGATAAATTATTCGACGCCTTAAAATTATTGGAGATAAATGGCGTGAAAAATTATTGATAACTACTATCAGTTTTAAGTTTTGACTATAAAATGGAAAAGATTACTTTGAGATTAAAAAAAAAGAGTTCTTAAAATAGATGAGATTTTTCATGAAATAGATTTACATCAAGTTCTTTTCTAAATTTTTCTTAGTATTTTAGATTGCTCTTAGGGCTATGATGGAGCAGAAGGGTATTAAGTTGCTACTCAGGCATGTTCAATCTTAGCTATATTGTATTTGTAGGAATTTTTCCTTCAAATTATGTGTGTATCCATGAGATTTTGAGCTTTTAGATCGTTCGTTGTGAGCACTTCTTGATTTATTTCGATGATCTATGGAAAACTTTTATGCGACTGACCGATCATCCCAAATTTAATGTTATCTAATTTATCAACTTTTTCTTAGTATTTTGGATTGGATTGAGCTTTGTTTTGTTTTGTTTTAAATTAACTTGATATTAATACAGAGGGGGACACTATATATATTTTATTTTATGTTTTATCTCTAAATGAAGATTCTGAAATTGTGTGCCTTTATACACATTAAGTGGCATGGTTTGTAGAATCATGATTAGGATCTTAGGATGATACGATGCTACAATCCAGAAGTATTAAATTGATTCTAGATCTATTTTGGTCATTTTTTGTAGAGAAATCGGCGCACAATCATTGGGATGGTACAAGATTGTTCGAATTAGTATGATTCTACGTTACAAATTACTCTACATACAGTTTAAAGTTTTTGGCATAGGAAGCACAGACAATGTCATCGTTAGTGATGGTCGACAATGACAACTAGGTGATGACTTACGGAGGCGGATGAGTGAACTTGCGTGCTGTTAATTTCTCACGAGGCTGTCACTGACAGTCGCGCGGAGGTTGTTCTCCGAGACTCCGATTGCTTAATTACGATGGGGAAGAAAAGGCATCGGCCAACGACTAGCAGTGACGTCGACAACGCAAGTGCACGGGTGAGGTGAGCAGCAATGTGTGGGTGTGGGCTGAGGGCTGAGGGGAGCAGCGACAACATTAAAAACTTTAAATTTTTAATTGAAATCTTGATTCAATCAATTCAACTTAAATGAAATAGTTTTAATAGGCTTCCTCAAATCCTAATCAAATTATCACATTACAATTATATATAAATTTATAATTTTTTTAAAATATATATATATATATATATAATGAACTCATTAATATTATTAATGTTAATTTGATTTAATTTATTTCAAAGAAAATTTTAATGAAATATTAAATTTATTTAGCTTTTATTGATAAATTTGATCACCTATCAATTATTAAATTAAATTTAAGATTTCTACTCAGGACTCGCCCTTTCCTAAAAGCTTGAACTTCGACGTGACTTTGACTGAGGATAAATTTTTGACCTTTCCCATACCTCCTCAAAGTTCTAATTTTTTTACGTCTAATTTATCATTGTCTTTTTTTTCTTCTCGTTTCGACTCAATTGAGTAGCAATATTTTAAGCCAAGCAAATAAGTAATTGCCCAGACCTACGTGTTTATATATTTTAATCAAATAGCTAATTGGGTTTTATTGTGAGCTGGGACACCTTTATAACAAAAATACAAAAATAAATAAATAATAAGCACGAGATGATGACTTCAAATGTGACATCGGACTTAATTAATTTAATCAATTATTTAGTTGGTCGAGACTTCATAATTAATTTGATAGAGGTCGGCTTTAGTCGGGCTATCCGTCCCATGCAAAATTTTAAAAGTAAAAATGAGAAGCGCGCTCCTTATTTTTTTTTTATTATACATCCTTATTAAAAACATACTTTTATCTTATTTTCATCATAAAATATTCTTAATTTAGCATTTATTAATTTGAAAGGACAACATCTCATTCAGAACTTAATTTAAAAGTCATATTTTGACTCGAATGTTTCCTGAATGCCCTAATAATAATTAATGAATGATAAGTATTTTTAGATTCTATTTCAATATAAACTTGATGAGTTATTGAGTAATTAATTTAGTTTTTTAAATTAAAATAATCTAGAAATCCTTCAGACAAATTCTATTAGATTAATTCTTTCGGTCAATTCTTCACATAGAATTAAAGGCAAACAGAGTATTTTCTAAAGAGGGATGGACATGCACCGTAACTGAGAAGATGATGCAAGCCTTCTTGTTTAATGCTCTTTGACCCACCTTTCTGTCTTGATAAAGTAGTCATAAATGTTACTGTTAAAATGCCCGCTAACTAATGTACAGTAATTGTGAAATCGTCATTTTTAGTGGTAAAAGGTGACTGTGCTCGCCTCAGTACCCCGCCAACCCATTTCAGGGCTAATACGGAGATGATAAATCATAGATCACTACTAGTGTGAAAAGAGTTAATAAGTGTAATATACTTTGGAGGAAGGAGGAATCAACATCTTGTGCAATCTAAGGCCAAATATTCAACAATGATGTAAAAAAAAACAAAATCTTATATTTTGGAGTGCCTTTTGGACATTCTCAAATTTAGGAGTGCCTTATGGAAAATTTACCTAATTTAATTAATAAAAGAATTCATTTTGACTCCTAGAGTTTGCTAATTTTTTTTTAAAAAAAGATTTTCAATTGCCATTTTACCACTTCTAGTTTTCATTTATTGTAGAAATACGCCGCCCACTGTTAGCATATGAAACAATTTGTTCTCCGTGTAAACTTCAAAAATAAGAGTTGGTGGCTCTAAAAATATTTTAAAAATATTAAATTTATAAGATGCAAATTAATAATAAACATGAACTATGGGCGACAAAATGAGCATTTGTGTGTCAATTAACAAATGAGTTTTTGTTTATGGGTAACTGATTAATTAAATTAATGCAACAAATACTAAATATAGTAACATCAACAAAAAGGACCCTCGATTTCAATGTAATTAAAGCCCCGGCCACAACGGCAGCCCCACTTGAACATTTACACAGACACCTTCCTCGCCATTCTCTCTCTATCGCTCTCTCTCTCTCTCTACAGGCTGCTTGATGGGCTCCTGTCTCTCGTCGACCCGGCCGTCGCCGGGAACCCTAAAGGGGAACCACAGCGGCGGTGCCCCCTCTTGGAGCGGGAGGAATAAAGCAAGGAAGGAGAAGCATAAGAGGGCTGGCGCTGCCCTCCACGGCGGGGAAGCCGGCGGTGCGGGGCTGATTCAGGAGGACGAGCTCCAAAGCGTGCCCGGTCGGATGTTCTCGAATGGCTTCAGCGAGGCGGCTTGCTTGTACACGCAGCAGGGTAAGAAAGGCACCAATCAGGACGCTATGATCGTGTGGGAGGTACCTGTTCTGGAGCTCGTGCTAGTTTGTTCGATTAAAGATCTTTCTCTAAATTTTTTTCACTTTCTCTAGAAAAAACAAACCACTTTTTGAGGAGTTTGTGCTAGGACTTCTGCTTTTGTGATTTTTTGGGGATATTTTTATTCTGATAAATCCCGAAATTCCCGGTAATTGTTTTTGATCTGATTGCGAATACAACTTCAGTTGTGTGCGTTTGTGTTTTGCCTTAAAAATTAGTTTCACCTCAACTTACCAGATTCGGTCACTTTATGGCTGATTCTTGTGATTCTTCATTGACCGTGTCTTCAACCGAGTTGACATGATATTTCGTAATAAACCTTGTGAGATCATGTAGAAAATTATAATTTCTGATTCCTCGTATATTTTGATAGCTTATTGGTTGATGTTGTTCAATTGACCGATAATATCTTTTATCGTGATGTAATATGACTTTCCTTTCCTTTTCTTTTATGATTCCTCTTCATGTTTCTTCTTTGTATCTTGTTTCTCTCAGTAATTTGTTTCAGTTCTTCCAATTCCTTTTCTTTGTACCTTTCTAAGTGAAAGGCAAATCTCTTCCTTTTCCTAATGAGTTTTTACTATGCACAATAAACAAAAAGCAATATTGCAACTCACTTTGTGCATAGAAATGTAGCTGGAAGCACTCAAAAGTGTATACTCTTATCGTTCACTTTAACAGTCATCAATACTGCCCTTATACAAGTTTCAATGAGTAATGGATTCCAAAATTGAAGCATTTCTGTTTGCTATCCTGTCTGTGCATGCAGGTGACTTGGCGTTTATGAGTATTTTAGTTTGGATGTTTTAGTTTACCTATGGCTAGAATACTGGAGTGAATCAGTAAAACTTATGTCTTTGTGTAAAGTTCATCCACTTCAATTATCCAAATCATTAAATTTACTTATATTTTTGGGGGAAAAAAATTATGAAATGTAATATCGATAAGTATATATTGAACCTTTTGCTGACTTACGTGCAATAAATGTGCAACTGTAGAATTTTGCTTCGTCAAAAGACACTGTCTTCTGTGGGGTTTTTGATGGCCACGGGCCATATGGTCATATGGTTTCCAAGAAAGTCAGAGATTCTCTTCCTCTTAAGCTGTCCACTAGGTGGAGAGCTAGTCTTTCCGGCCATGAGAGCCCTGATCTAAATGGTAGCATTTCTGGCAGTATGAACTCTGAAGAAACCTCATCCATTATTGATGATGATGGGCGTGATTCTTTAGATGTTGAGGAGGATGAAAAATTGCCAGAGATGTATCTCCCATTGAAGCAGTCTTTTCTCAAATCTTTCAAGTTGATGGACAAAGAGCTGAAGTTTCATCCCCTAATCGATTGCTTCTGCAGCGGGACTACGGCTGTCACTATAGTAAAGCAGGTAATAAATCAGAATTTATTTTCTCTATCTTCAAATAATTATTGATTTATTATCCTGCTAATGCTTGGATGTTTCTCATAATTTAAAAGTATTGTTGCTTCATCTACTTCAACATGCAAGATTCATCTACTTCATTTCAAGTTGATGTGGCTGTATTAAAGGAATTGCTAAAAGACTTGAGGTCTTTCCTTTAGAGATTGGTCGCCATTAAATTCATAATATTCTATTTTACGCGCCAGGGACATGATCTTGTTATCGGAAACATTGGCGACTCAAGAGCTGTAATGGGAACGCGAGATCAGGACAATAACTTGTTAGCCGTGCAGTTAACTGTTGATCTAAAGCCCAATCTTCCAAGTAATGTATTCTTTTTCTTCTTTTACATATTTACTAAAGAAAATATTGTTTAGTTTCTACAAAGGTTGTCACGGTGAAGTAGGATACCTAGTATCTACCTTTGTTTATGGCCAATATGATGCATTTTATTCACATTGATAAGTAATCCCAATTCTCATTGTCAATGGATTTTGTTACTCTTCCTGAAATAGTAGATTTTCCTTGTAGTACTAAACTCAGATATGGTGTGATCAGGGGAAGCTGCCAGAATCCAGCAATGTAAAGGGAGAGTTTTCGCACTGCAGGATGAACCAGAAGTTGCTCGAGTATGGCTGCCAAACAATGACTCTCCTGGTTTGGCTATGGCCAGAGCTTTTGGAGATTTTTGTCTCAAAGATTATGGTCTAATATCAGTTCCGGAAATTTCATATCACCGATTAACTGAGAAAGATGAGTTTATTGTTCTTGCCACTGATGGGGTAATTTCCATTGCCTACACTCGTGTGACAAGAAATTGATTCGTGTTTAGTGGTGAACCTCCGATATCTCAATCATGAAAAACCAGATTTGGCCAAATTGCCCTGTTTCCTATTATCCATTATTTTCATTGAAATCATGAAAGCATTAATCTATCTGTGCTGTTATCGTGCTTTTGCAAACAACCTTAATAGTTATTCTTGTTATGAACATCATCATTCTTGAGAAACTTGACCCTTAAAGTCCTCTTGAATTTAGAAAAGGTGGCTCAATATTTCGCTTCAAATTGGTAGATTCGACTGAGAAATCTGTTTTATTCACATGGCTTGTGACCAATTCCTTTTAGATGAGGTGGCAGTCACCATTGCTCTAGTGATCAGTGTTAGACTGAACTTTAGTATGTGGCTAAAAGTAGAAAGTTTTCACCGAAACATTATCCAAGCAGATCGTCTTTAAGGTTCATGCGCGTGCAGGCAAATTTTGGTTCATCTTTCCTATCATTTGATTCTTTAGTTTGTGAACTTATCCCTAGTCAGTATTTGGTTATGAGAATTTCTTTTTATGATATTTTTATATACTCAACTATGATATAAGCTAGAAGAATCTTGAATTGTTTCTCGTTTGTTTACAATAATAAAAGATACTCGATACTTATCGTCTTTGCTTGAGTAAAAGATTTCCTTTTCTTTTATTTGATGCAGGTGTGGGATGTCCTTTCCAACAAGGAAGTCGTAGACATTGTTGCATCTGCACACTCTCGCAGCGCTGCTGCTAGGGCCATTGTTGACTGTGCGGTACGCGCTTGGCGACTCAAGTATCCTACATCTAAAGTCGATGACTGTGCTGTGGTCTGTCTATTCCTGGAAAGCATATCATCACACGATCCACCTCAGGCATGCAACCCTGACAGGGGGCACACCGAGCCATTAGAGACAACAGTGTCGACTGTCGACGAAAAGCAAATTGAAGGCAAGCAAGAAATGCAAGATTTAACCTCTGCTGATGCTCCAACTCCTGCCTTGGAACCATCTTACAGTGTTCGAGATGCAAATGAAGTGGTCCCAACTTCCGAACAAGAGGAGAGTATGCCAGAAAGGTCCCCATCTACCAGGAGCCTCGCCGAATGCATATCCACAAGAGAGGAGGAAGAGTGGTCTGCCCTAGAAGGTGTTACCAGGGTGAACTCCTTAGTCAATCTCCCAAGATTTTTATCGAACGAAAAGAGCTCCTTGAACTGGAAGAAATGGTTGTAAGAAGCCGAAGTCACATGCACCTTATCCTCGAGATGCACAAAGAGGGATGAAGGGGAAGTAAAAAACTACATGGATTCGAAGAGATTTTGTCCTAGTGAAAGTTGGCTTTCGGTTCCGAGTAAAAAACTACGTGGCTATATTGCTTGTAGAAGCACCGTGAAGGACCTCTGCACCTTCTGTGTTGGAGATTTTATACTTCACAAGATTCTTTCTTATGTAATTTTATTTTGTTTTGTTTTGTTTTTTTTTCATGGAAAGAAGCTTGTGAATTATGTCTTGCGCCTCCAACTTATGAACAATCTAAATTTGTCATCTAGGAATTTGTTTATATTTCATTTCATTTCTCCATCAATGTTAGAACAAAAGCTTTCATCCTAGTTTATAGAGTCAATGGATGTATAATGAAGCACATAATCTTATATTATCAATAATTATTCACAAAAATAAAAAAAAAATTCCTAGCGAAATTCATATTGTATGATACTTGTATGGAGAATGGATGTGCATTGCCACACAGAGGATATCTCACATAAGGACCATGAGAGAGAAAAATTATTAATTGAAAGATATTTTATATATTGAAATGATATTTTACATTCTAATTTAGTTGCAAAAAGGGAGAAAGAATTCATTTATTTATTTATTTTGCTTAATTGATTTCAATAATTCAAAGATTTTTTTTTCCTTTTTCTTGTTGTTCTGATATATATATATATATATATATATATATATATAGGCATCATACTAAACCAAAGAAGAGAAAGCGCATAAATTCTAATTGATTTTTAGTTGACTTGAGATAGATGTTTTTGTGTTCGCAATCCCTTAAACTGGAAACTAATTACAGCAGATCCTGGAAACGGCATTACAAAGATTCTTTTTCCCAATTTAGCAAATTAAAGTGCGGTCAGTGGAACTTGAGGTTGGTCAAGATGTTGTTGTTGAAGGGATCGGCCAAGTGATCGAGCAGGTTTTGGAACGGCCCTTCTCCGGTGACCCACGCCTGGATGAAGAAGCCAACGATGGCCATCATCGCCAGCCGGCCGTTCTTGACCTCCTTCACCTTCAGATCCCTCATCGACTTCTCGTCCTTGCCGAGGCCCAGCGGGTTGAAGAAGGGCCCGCCGGGGTAGGCCGGGTCGCCGGACCCGGCCAGCCCTTTCTCCAGCCCCAGGAAGTACTGCTTCCCCATGGAGCCCGGGTTGGCCCAGTCCTGGAACCGCCGGTGCTCGGCGAACCCCACCAGCGCCATCTCGAACACGAACAGAGTGTAGTTGTCGGCCCAGTAGGGGTACGTCCCAGCCGGCGGGATCACGCCTGTCCTGAACCAGGGGAGCGCCGTCTCCGGCGGGATCAGCCCCAGCTTGCCCAGGATCTCCGGCGCCAGACAGCCGACCACCCCCATCATGGCCGTCCGCCCGTTGAAGATCTCGCCGTAGGCCAGCCATCTCGGCTCGATGAACCCGCCGGGGCCCTCCGGGTCCGACAGACCCAACGGATCGAATCCATAGTCGCCGGGAAGACTGCACGTGCACCGCCGAGAATTATAATTAATCACACTACATCGCAAGCAAACGACGACGACGACGAAGATGAAGAATCCAAGAAGAAAGACCAAAACTACTACCTTCCGTCCAAGTAGGAGAGTGACTGCTTGGACGCGAACCAGAGCTGCCTATCTGCCCCTTGCTGCAATGCAACGAGAAACAGAGCACAGTTTAGTTATTTCCTGAAAAGGTAAAATGATTTACAGACGACGACGACTGACCGACCGACCTTAACAGGGGGAGTGGCAGCTGCCCTAACTACGAAGGTCGCCTTCCTCGGAGACCTCGAGGGGGCGGACTGGAGTGGGGTTCCCCCTAGCAGCTGCCTCGCAGACAGAAGAGCTTGAGTCGCCATTAATTCCACCCTTTTTTGCCTTTTCTGCTGCTGCTAATGTTTCAGTGTGCATGTGTAGAAGGTGTTGAGTCTGAAGAGTGAAAGAAATATGCGGCTGGTCGGGGAGCAGTGGGCCAGGGGAAATCTAAGCGAGATCAGGTCGCTCGAGGGCCGACCAATGGATATGTGACAGCTGGAGATAGCAGATATGGAGTTGGGGACCCACCTCGAGATATTGTGGCTGGGCTGGTGGCCTGGGTGAGTGCTGTGTTGGAGGCAGGAGAAGCATGACACGAGGCCACGAGTGTGGGGAGATAAGAGTTGTGTGTGCCACAATAGCTTTTTTTTTATATTAATAGCTTTTTTCATGATTTATTATTATCATTATTTTTTTATATTCACTATTTAAATTTTACAATTCAATTAATTTTGAGATAGACCATTCGATTTTATATTTTACCCATCAAATAAATTAAAAAGTGCATCCAGTCGGAGCCCTAAAGTCTTATTTTTTATAGGTTTAGGTGGTTTTGGAGAAAAAAATTATGAAACCAATGATAAAAACTAGAATTAAGAAAGAAAAATAATATATTAGTAGTATAAGATGAAATCAGAGTGGCTCCCTACTATTTAGAAGGAAGATAAATTAGGAAGAGCTTCATTCAATAATAAGGTTGAGGCAACCTATAAATCCGTTAAGAACCGAATCTCAGACTTATTTACATAACACCTTTACATTAACTAAATGCACCCGACACAGAAAAATAGTATAAGATTTCACTGAAGGATTCAGCACAGATATTTCAAAGATGGATTCAGCACAGGTATTTTAAAGAAGATGGTTTGTAACATGAGAGCATTAGTGTTTAAAAAGTAGACAAGACATTCAACCAGTGGAGAGAATCAAAATCTTCGAGGGTCAAGCTGGCAGGCTTTAGTTTGGGTGAGACTATCAATTTGATCAAGTTGATTAGGTCTTAGAAATGGATTGTTTGTCTAGGCAAGTAGTTTGGACCACTAAATTTGTTCGAATGTTAATTCTCCATGATCTATTTAAACTTTAAATCTCATGTCAAGTGTCCAACCTTCTATAACCTACTTGAACTTTGTGTTTATCAACTACACATTTAACTTCAAGCTTGACTTTTCATTCAAGCATCAAACATTGACACCCAAAATAATCTCAGTCAATCTTGATCCAAAGTCATTACAACAACGATCTGTTGGTGCAATTAGCACCAATAGTAAACTCAAATTTTAATAGATGATAAATAAATTAAAGTTAGATATTATGTTTATCTAATCTGTTTATCAAGTATACAGGATACATACTTGATGGATCTAGAGGACCGAAACACCAGGCTAAAGTTCAACTAGGTTGATAGTTGGTACGAAGTCCAGATTTATTGAGACACACAGAAGAAACTCCAGTTGGATTGACAACTGCTGAAGTCCATATTAGTTGA
>JBBPFP010000084.1:4635565-4646331 GCA_037974795.1 Kaempferia galanga | reverse complement strand
TTATATTTAATTATTTTTTCTAATTATTTAATAATAGAAAACTTATATAAAATCAATATACAACTTATTTTTAAATTGTATTTAATAAATATATTTATCTAATAATTACTATATATATAAATAAAAAAATACCGAAGCCGTATCGGCACGGCACGATACGATTCCAAAATCATATTATTCCGGTTTGAGACCGAAAGCTCAGCACGGGCCGAGATTTTAAACCTTGCTCCCAACACCTAAAAAGCCCTTTGCTACTTGGACACCAAGAATTTCTGCCGTGGGAGTTGCAGGGTGGGTGTGGAGCAGATCTAGTGCTACAAATAAAGTATATCTATTCAAAACAAAATCAGATTAGAAAAATAAGCCACTTTTATGTTTGAACAACTATTATATATCCTAAAGTGCGTGTTTCTGGACAGATTTACAGTCAAGCCTTCGTTGATTGGCATTTTCTCCAATTGACACTTGGTATTTTGCTGCAGTTCCCTGAATGCCTTCTCAAGTCTTGGGCTAAAACTATTCAAGAGAAGGTCTTGCTGCTACTACAAACTAACCATGTTACCTTATTTGCTCTATCCACACCTTTGTCTTCCTCACCCCCTACATTAATGTTGATTGACACTCTTGCTGCTCACCTGCACAACTTGCGAGCTTGGAAGAAGCTGATGCACCTGTGACTCGCCTATGCATCCAATCATGTTAGGAAAAGTCAAGTTGAGCCCTGAGCTAATAGTTTGTGATGGCAAGACGAACTAGAAAGTTCATGGCAGACATTTGCAAGGTCATTTCTTACGGTGAGCTCATGGACAAGTTCAGGGAGATTAAAGCTGGTAAGTTAATGGAAGGAAGTGGAGGCAATGACATTGTTGATCATGGAAAGCATGTTCTTAGACATGATACCTAGAGATCAGAGCAGTTGGGGCATGACGAAGGAAGGAAATGGTGCCAGAGTTGGTGACGAGGCAGTGGGAGATGCTGCTGCTGTGCTAGGTGAGGTCAACATAGCCAAGAGAATGTAACCGTCAAAGGTGATGAAGAAGAGAGTGAGGGAGTTGAGGTGTTCGTCAATGGAGGACATGGTGGAGAATGCAGCAGGGGTGGGGTGGGGGTGCACTGTGAATGAGGTAGGAGAAGATTAGGCCAAAAAAGAACACAAAAGATGTGACATTAAAATTCCAGCCTCGAAAATTTTAATTTACCCTACAACTTTGACAGCTCATCTTGTTTTTAGAGCCTACCTTTTATCTTACTCTTAGCAAAAATTTTCATTTTGTCTCTTTTACATTTTATTTACAAAACTTACATGAGCCATAAATTTGCCTTTTCTAGGAAAAAGACTTCATTTTACCCTTTTAATTCAGTATTTCACCTACCAAAATTGATAAATTATACTTTATCTTCTTACAAGCATCATATGCCTATTTTTATAAAATTGTCTGAATCGATTTTGAGTGCATCTATATTCAGATTTTGATTAAATTTTACCATGAAAATACTCTTTTGGTGATATGTTAATGCTGCATTTATTCAATTAAAAAATTTGCTAAAAATTTATTGGATGTTTTACCAATTAGATTTTTTTTTTGACAGAAATACATGTATCTACTAGCTATCATTTGCCTTTTTAGCATCAGAATATAAAATCCAGACCATGTATAATTTCTTGCTTATTCTTGAATGTTGCAGGATCAGCACAATGCTGCTGCAGAAAACAGGGAGGACTCTGAGACAGAAATTCTTGAGATAAATGCAAAGGGAGCAATTGTTTTTGTTATAGTTGCATCAGTCTTCCTCTTGCTGCTTTTTTATTTCATGTCTTCTTGGTTTGTTTGGCTGTTGATCGTGCTATTCTGCATTGGTGGTATCGAGGTAATTTTCTATTTTCCAATCTTGGCTACTGGTGATTTTTAAGTTAACATGTTGTTTGTAACTTCATGGTATTCTGTGTCCTTCTATATACTTTGAGATAAAAAGTTTGACCTATTAAGCATAAGATAAATTCAATAGAATTATAGCACTCTTGTCACTTTTCAAGTCAAGTCTGCTCTGTTGTCATTATTTAACTGTTTTTACTTCCATTTATATAAAAAAAGTTGTGGTCACCGCATGGTTTAGCATTGAGAAAAACAACATTCTGTAGTTGTTTTGTTACATCATATTTCCAGTAATCGTATGTTGGGGATGAGCATATACTGCTAGAATAGATACTGTGGTTACATCTAATAAAGGTGGCAAATGAAATGTGGTTGAAGCTAAAGGAAAAGGTTCAATCCTAGTGGCAACTAGGAAAGAATTCAAATGTATGAAAGATGTATTATTTAAATGATTTAACTTAAAATGATTTTAGTGTTTGACAACTAATTGAACATAGATATAATGCTCACTTTATAAATGAAAACCATTCTCCAATTGTAGGAGTTATGGTTTATTGTAAATGCTGGTTATGAGGAGTTGGAAAATGAATGTAACCTTTGTATTGAAGAAAGAGATCTATTGGAGAAAAATCATGTGAGATGTTAGACCCTTCAGTCTGGTCCAACAAGGAATTACAAAAAGATTTTAGAAAATCATGGGATTAGAAACAATAGAGTCATGTAACATACTTCAACAAGAATTAAGAGGAAACTAGAAGGTTCAGAAAAAAAAAAAAATCAAATGCTAGAAAAATCTTGGGGAACTCGAAGCTTGAGAGAAAAATTCCTATTCATCTCCATGTTGATTTTAGCAATTAAATTGACTATGTTTTTCAAAATATTCTTGCATGCTTCCAAGTGAAAACTAAATCCATGGTTAACTAGTTGTCCCACACATTAAATTTGAACTAAATCAGGTACGGATGATACATCGATTCCTTGATTTTTACTACAATGGTACCATTAGCTTAAGTTTTCAACTACATCTCCATTTATTATGCCCTTTAGATAGTCGTATCTCTGTCTAGAAATGTATTCTTATTTTCAGTTATATGATAGCTACAAAGTAACTATAACACAAAATAAAACTCATTTAAATATAGATGAAGATATAGTATGCGATCAAATCTAATAGTGTAGGAGGATCCATATTCTATATAGTCGACCTCATTTAGTAGGATAAAAACTTGGTTGTTGTTATTGTTATTTAGTTAATGGTCATATTAATACAAAGTAACTTCTAATTGGAAGTGGCATAATATTCTTTACTCTTTGGAAGGGGTGATTGAAAGGGAAGCGTACAATGAAATATAATTATTCCTTTCTCATTGGAAGTGGTGAATAAAGTAGAAGATAATGAAGATATTATGCTCCTTGAAGGATAAGACTCAAGAGTTCGTGTTATTACTATTGAAGATGCACTCAATGGAAAAGACATTCTAATTGAAGATGCTGACCATTTACTTGGAATCAAGTTCTTGCCTGTGGGGAATTATGTTTAAATTTGAAAAGTTTAAATTGAAAGTTTTAAATTAAGAAGGTTTAAATTTTATGTTTTTAAAAAATTTATTTTGAAGTGGTCAAGACAAGGTAGAAAAACTTATATCTCCTTTCTGGTTTCCTTCTAGGAAATACACATTTAATCTTCTCATCTCTTCTTCCTTTCTCTCTTTTTTGATGCACTGATCTGAGGTTTGTAAGTCCTGTCCAAAGCTTTATTTTTATTTTGCTTGATTATTATATACTTTGCTTTGTTATAGTGATGTCTGAGTCTTCATCATTTTCTAGTTTATGTAGCTTGAGGAGTGTTAATGGCATCTAAGTTCTTAGGTAGTACGTGTTATGGGTTTATTCCTATGTTGATATTATAGTTTAGGGTTGTATCTTGAGTACTATGTATACATGTGTTATGTGGTACCAATATAGCAATACATATTTCTTTTCAAATTCTACATATCTAGGACAATGGGCCTTACACACTTTCAAACCTATAACCTTAATAAAAAGGGCAGCCCGGTGTACAAAGCTTCCGCCAATGCGGGGTCTCGAGGAAGGGTCTACTGTAGTCTTACCCTACTTTGTAAGAGACTGTTTCCGAGACCGTGACTTCTAGGTCACATGAGGCCTAGAGGTTTGAAACATATGAAACATTAATATGACCAATTCAAAACATCACTTGTCCTGAACGCTGCCATTTGTTTGTGGAATAATAAAAATGCTGCTGTCTGAAACCAATTGTTTTGCGCTATTCTGATTGTGGCAGCAGATGATCTTATGGGTCCATTGTAATCTTGATTTCCATCCCACGTAGATATTCTAGTCACGGGACTCCTATTGCCTCTTCCAAGGTAGTGCTATTTTTTTTTCAAATCCGCATGGCACCTTTTGCCTACTGCCAAACGTTAATTTCTTTGCAGACTATTGTCATATTATTGTTAAATCTTTGAAGGCATGGCTAAGTTTAAATTTCTTCATCTTTCCTTGGCTTATTTTCAAACTATTGTATAGTGAGTTGTCCTTGGCTTCTGTGTAATTTTGATCAAATCTTAGAGGTTCTGCTGTGTTTTTTTTTTTTTTTGTTTTGTTTTGTTTATTATTTTTTAAAAATTATTTTTATGATCTAGTGTCTTTCTCCAAACAATTTGCTAATGGCGATTTTTCCAATTTCTGTAATTTTTATTGTTAAATCATGTTGGTGTGGCAATTCTCAAAGGTAATATTTATCTAACATAGCAAACTTTTAGTGCTTAGTACAGAACAATTTAGTTATGCAAAGATCTACGTAACCAGCAGTTTGTTTTAAACAATCGACTCCATTTATTTTGCCTAAAAGTGAAAAGGCTTTTGTCTTCTGCTTTACTACCCTTATCCTATCTTGGTTAGGATCTTTGTTTTAATTATGCTTTGTTGGCACTTGCTAACTGCTTTCTCTTGCAGGGCATGCATGTTTGCTTAGGAGGCCTCATATCAAGGTAAAACAGGAAGTTGGTTGCAATTGCTTGCTGTGTTGATTCTGCTATGTTTTAAGATCCCTTGATTTATTAAATTGGTATTCACAAATAGGTTTTGTAAATGCTACGGGCAGAAGACAGTAAATCTTCCCATAATTGGGGAAGTACAAGTCCTTTCAATTGCAGTTGTGCCATTTTGCGCTGCCTTTGCCATTTTTTGGGCTGTGAAACAGCATGCTTCATATGCCTGGATTGGACAAGATATTCTTGTAAGACAAGATAACATCTTTTTCTTTCTGTTTACGTGTTTTTTCTTCTCCTCTTTGATAATTTACGTTTTCTTCTTAAAAATCTATTTGTGATCGTCTTTGTTAGGGAGAAAGATAACCAAATGAAGATATATAGTCTTTGACTATTAGCTATAAGGTATATTTTAGGTGAATATTTGTCTGATCAACATCTCTTATTTACATGAAAACACTAGATATCTTCCAAGTTAAAATTGCAAAGGCCAAGTGTTAAACCATTATGTATAGGTGAGTTTCTAAATCAATTGGATCAACCGAATTCCTCTCTTAGTTCATTATAATAAAAAGCAATCAATTAAAGAAACTTCATCTATTTATACAATGACTTGCATGGGGTGCCTACTGTCAAGAAAGTGTACCTATTGTTCCTCTTTTACCTTTCCATCCAAGCTTAAGTTTGGTGGATGACAATCATCTTGTTAGCAATGTGAAGCTTGATATACTAGCCACCTATCTATCCACAATGTTATGAATTAATTCCTTTTTTGTGTTGTTGGTTTTTTTTACCATTTACTAAAGCTGTGTATCTGATATATTCTCTTTAATATATGCTAGGGCATCTGTCTGATGATTACAGTTCTGCAGGTGGTCCGGTTGCCAAACATCAAAGTAATTATTTAGCCAATGGGCTCTGTTACAAGACCTGTTTTTGCATTGACTCCTACAAAGTTTGATTTATTATCCATTTTAAATTTGTCCTGCAGGTTGCTACGGCACTACTTAGTTGTGCCTTTGTATATGACATATTCTGGGTTTTTCTATCGCCCCTTATATTCCATGAAAGCGTCATGATTGCAGTAAGTCCTACTCCGATGTTCCTTTTGTCGTGGACTTTTATAGACTTGGTTTTGCCTTCGATGTGCAACATTGATGTTGTTCCTATAGTGGTTGTTTTCATTAAGGTGACAATATTTATTCTTCTTTGTTATTAGTAAGTGTTGAGTTCATATTGGCTATCATCAACTGTGGCTTGACTAAGATATTTTCTTTTATCTCATCGTTAACTCTGAAATTTCACTTTGTTCAATCATTATACTTCTATTGTATAATATAAATTCATTATTTTCTGTTATTATATAATAGATTTGAGTTAATTTCTAGTATATTGGATTTAATTTAATTTCTTAATGGTTAAATTCACTTTTAGTTGGTTAGATTTAACTTTTACTATATTTAGAATTGTACAAAATAAGATTCATATGAAATCATATTAAATCGAACCAAATCTCCATAATTCTGTTGACTTCTAAGTCATGTAAAAAATAATATTGTATATGAATTGTCTCGTATCTTATTATACAAATTGTGAATCATATGATTCTGGCAACTATGGTTAAACTATGGCTTCCATTGCTTCTACTGCAGTGTGTACTTCACAGCACATTGCATGTATATAAAAGTCAAATTTCCTGCAATTGTCTATATATGTTGTTTTGTTGAAATAACAAGATATATGTTTCTTTTAGCAATGTTGTAATTTGTCTATTATTACATGCTAACGATTTCCCCATTGCAATTATTTAGCTAGAAATTTTGCCTCGTTTTTAAGAACAGTTATTTCAGTTATGACCAAAGTTATTTACTTTATAGGTAGCTCGTGGTGACAATAGTGGTGGTGAAGCTATTCCAATGCTTTTGAGAATCCCACGTTTTTTTGATCCTTGGGGTGGCTATGATATGATTGGCTTTGGGGACATTCTTTTTCCTGGTCTCCTAGTTGCATTTAGTTATAGGTATTGTTTCTCTTGACATTTTGGTTCTCTTTGAAAAACTGGATACTGTAGTGTTTGCTATGGGGACATTTTTTTTCGTGGTCTTCTATTGATTGAAAATTCTCTTAGTTTCTTCGTTGCTATACCTATGTACATTTGGGTGAAAAATACAGACGTCTCAAGCAACTAAGACCACATGCATGTGCAGGTGTATGTTTATGTTGTTTATACATATGGGAAAGAAACATTTTATTTGCTCTCACTGACAATCCAAGTATTGAAATATGAGCGTGCATGTTTACGGATATAAAAATGAGTCTGACAAGTCAAATTTGTCAGCAAAAGAAAAAACAAAAAGTGGGAAGCAGAAGCAAATCAGCACTGAAAGCCACTCACACTGAATATCTAAAATTTTTCAAAGCACTATTCTACTTTCATGCTTCTTGGAACTTCTTGAAACCTACTAAAATTGTACACTCTGAGACCTATTTACAGGAAGTGCCCATTGATTTTAATTAATCTACAAGGGTTTGATCGTTAAGAATTCTCAGAAAGTTATTAGATATATTATTTAACCCATTTATGCAGCAACATGCCTATTTTCACAAAATGTGGCAGTTCAATCTCTTTTATGTATGAGCAGTAATTTTATTTGAGATCACCAAATTACCTTTCTTTCATGTATTTGATGACAGTATTTATAATGACAATTCTATTAATTGAAAACTTGTGATACTTGTTTTCTAGGTATGATAGATCAAAGAAAAAGGGCATCTGGAATGGTTATTTTCTTTGGTTGATAATCGGATATGCTTTTGGTATGTATGCACATCTTCTGAATTTTATTTCTTTATATGGAAACCTTTCTCCTAAAAAAGGAATTTTGCCAGGAGGTTTTGACTGTTGGTAAATTATTTGGTTTTCAAGTTTTCAACTCAAAATCTTCTCATATCATATAACTCATTCCATAGTTGTCTACCTTTATTAACTCATTTCCATGTATAGTATGTTTATTTTAACGAAGTAGATGGTTGAATGCCTAAGGTGGAATAGACACTTCTCTCTGTTGCTTTGCCTTGATTACTATTTATTTTGGCAATATTGACTCATACGAGTCTAGAGCTTCAATAATCTTTGCAACACTATATCAATTAGTTCTAACATGCATGAAGAAAGAATGAGAAATATACAATCTGGGGGAAAGATTCTTCCAATGGTGTTTCCTCAGTTTCTTTGAAAGAAAATGTAGGGAGAAAAAGAGGCTGGCAAAAGTTTCCCCAGCTGTACTCACACATGCTTTTATCCAAATTGGACAAAAGCAATATTGTTCATGATTTCACTTGGAAAATAAGGTCAAAGTAAGACTCCAATTTTTTTAGTAAATCTATTTTATCAGCCGTTTTATGTAGTCTATTTCCGAAACTTAAACCCTCTTTATTTTCTTTCAAGGAATAACAAATTAAGAAAATCTTTCGCTATTCATTTTCTCCAAATTTTTTCCTAGTTTGTTTCATTTTCCTAGGTATTTCCCTTTTCCTGTAGAAACTATGCTTAAAATACTTCCTCTGTGAACTTTCTTATGACTGGTACTGTGGTACCTAATTATATCCTTTTACACTTCACTTTCTATTAAAAACTGTGCTGGTATAATTCGTAGAGTTGTTTTAAATTAGAAATTTTCAAATTTTAAATAAAAGAGAACTTGATTGAGTGTACAAGTTGTAAAGACAGCTGAGTTAGAAACTCACGAATCTGTTGAAGTGTGAACAAGTTGCTACGTCCTTGAGTGTGAGTTTCACTTAGAGACACCCCACTTAATGACAATTAAAAAAAAGTATCCAAGAACTATTAATGACTACAAATAACTTAAAGTAAACTAGAGGTATTCAACAAAAAAAATATAGATTCGTGCTTTTGTTATGAAAATTTCTAAATGAGCAGAACAAGAAGGAGAGCATGTAATGGAAAATCTGTTTTTCTTAAACACAACGATCATGAGCAATTCTGGACACCAGCTGAAACTAAATCTTTTAAAAAAATCAACTCTTGTTTGCAAAACTAGAGTCCAAGGAAAACAGGGAGAACACAACACAGTTTGACCTTCAATAAATTGGTTCAATGAAAAAGTTGATCTAACAGAAAATCTATTTTAAAAAAGATCAATCAAAACTTATAGCTTTTTTATCTTTTTTAAATAAACAATTACTTTGCAAAAAAGTTCCTTGTACATGTGAGGTACTGGCCTGACTATTTGCATCCACACAGCATCACACGTGTGCTTGGCACTACCTTGCCTCCTGTTTCATGCTGGAGCCGTGTAGTCGCCCACATTCTTTGCCCCTATGTATATGTTTCCATGTATCATATGCAAATGCGTATGGAATTTCTTGATAGACTTATTTGTTGCCTTCTCAACATGTGGGACTCAACAAAAAGAATAAGAAACTTAAGCAAATATTGAAGTTGAAACATCCTCTCCCAAATTCAACTGTTTGCACCAATCTTTGCCTTCACTAAATGCTGAATTTATTCTCACGACCTTTCTTTCACAGGTCTCTTCCTCACATATCTAGCTTTGTACCTGATGGATGGGCATGGCCAACCAGCCTTGTTGTATTTGGTTCCTTGTACTTTAGGTAATATTCATTGTACTATTATGTTACAAAATTAGTGTATTTTCTCTTAATTCAATTGTTAGCTAACGTATGGTGACTGTGCCCTCGTTTAGGACTTGCAATTATATTGGGTTGGTCGAGAGGAGAATTGAATGATTTATGGAACTACAGCAAACCACAAGCAAACCACAATTCCATCGAAGCTTGTTGATCGAAGCTTGCAGCTGTAATTTGACTAATTCCTCTCAGAAGTCATCGTTAAATTTCTTGACTCAGATTCAAGGAAAATGTAGTTAAGATTACTTTGGTGGACGCAAAGATTGGTTTTAAGCAACATTGATCCACTAATAGAACATGACAGGTTTAGGCAGGAGGAAGATTCAAAGTACTTATAATACACATGAGGAGTCTCGCGTAATAACTTGTATTGAATCAACCACCCTTTGTGAGTCTACTTTTGTTGTTCAGTATTACTTGTATTGATCAATGTGGATCTCGGTGGTCGTTTGAATTCGGTTTATTCCATATACTTGTTTATTATATGTGGATGTTTTGTATAAGATTATAGTTAAGCTGGCATATTCTGCACGATAGTAAATTGGTCCAAAAGAGTGCTAGATTTAACCTAAACTATGGGAGTTGCAAGAAAACAAGATCAAGTTTGTAACAAATATGGGCACAGAAGCTATACCTACTGAACTTAATAACTCTTATCTATGTCTATAATTTTAATCTGACTTCAATTTTGGAGCCTGTTTTTTTGTTTTTTTTTTCTAGAAAATTTCAAAAATGGTGGTCCTTTGGCAGCATCTGAAGCGGAATGGTGATTTACTTGCCTCAATACTCGAGTTAAATTATCTGACGTCCTTGACAATTCCTCTGTTTATCGTTTGCTTTAATTGGTTCGTTCCAATATTGATCAATTTCGTCTCTTCTCGTTTAATTTCTTGGTATTTCTGTCCTTAATTTTTCGCTTGCATATTTTAGATAAGATTTGTCTCTAATTGATTCTAAAAAGGTAAAATCTATCACCTTCACGACCCGTTATTGGGATTTGATCCTTCCGGGGCAGTTTTACCTCTAATCGAGAACCTTCCTTCGTTGTGCATGTGAATATCTTTATCTTATTTTCTTGGGTTTTTTTCCCTTTAGTTATCAAGGGATTTGATTACTGATCCAAGTTCATATCAGCAGGAAATTAGGAGTTTCTTAGAGCCAATCGTCCCCTCAAGTTATTCAGTGTAAAATTTGCTTAGTTTCTTAATAA
>JBBPFP010000084.1:4583053-4594686 GCA_037974795.1 Kaempferia galanga | reverse complement strand
TCCCCCAATCAGGAATACGTCCTCACTAGATTTCTCCTCTAGTTGCTTACCTCCACTTACCAATTACAGACTTAATTCCTTGATGTCTAGTCCCTTGATCCACTAGGACTTCCTGTCAGATCTCAACCAATCTGGACTTCAGCTTGTTGTTAACCCAACTGGACTTCATCCTACCAGATCTTAACCAATTTGGACTTCAGCCTGTTGTTAACTCAACTGGACTTCATCCTACCAGATCTCAACCAATCTAGACTTCGTGTCAGCTATTAACCTAGTTGGACTTTGGCTTGGTGTTTCGATCCTCTAGACCCATTAAGTCCATATCCTACACACTTGGTAAAAGTATCAGATTATATAGAATCTAACTTTAATAATTTACCATTCATCAAAACTAAAGTTTAATTATTAGCGTCAACTGCATTAACATGGTCTTTTGAGGGGTAGTGCGATATGCCCACAACACGCATGGCAGTTCATTGACCCAACTCTCTCTGACATGATCTAACTTGGCTTTGAGATACCGTAACTTGAGCACCACTCACGGATTTTCCTACCTTAGAATTGCCTTCTGTTATCCGAGATGAGCTTGTAAAGAATTCCATAGTGGCATATGATATTTTGCCACAAAAACTTGATGATCATCCACTCGATTATCTTTGTCAGAGCCTCAGTTTCCATCCACTTGGAAAAATAATCAATGGCTACCAACAAATTGAGGTCATCCTAGGATAGAGTAACTATTATGAATCATCCAGCTTCTTCTATCTTCGTATATTTGAAACTAGGAAAGTTCTCATAGACGGTGCCAAATTTGATCATGTTTGAAATTGATGAAGATGGAGCACTGGCATGTAACATTGCGCTTGATCGTGAGAAGACTTAGAGCAAGAGGAACCTAGTGTCGCGGTTGAGCTTGACCCTCAAAGGGAAGAACAAGAAGAGAAAATATCAGTAACTAGGCCAAGGAGGGGTTCCCGGCACAGGCACTCTGACATTCAAGTCAAAACAGTATCAATGAATGAAGAAGATGAACAGTAGATGCGTATATGAGTGTGAGTGCAAGGATCAACGTACCTGGCCAACGGAAATGATCCTCTTTTTATAAAACCTCTAATAACCTCCGTAATAATGAGGTGTCAGAGAATGTTAGATAGTAGAATATGTCGGGTAACAGAAGATGCACAATAACCTTCCTATAGGGAGAGGTAGGTTCCGTCATATGTGTGCAATAGAATACTTTCTGATATATGACAATGATTCTCTGACAAGTTATTATGATTCTCTGATAATGATGTCTCCTTAGCAGAGTCTGGTCAACTCTAGGGCAAACCAGTTGTATGTTGTGGGTCATGCCCTTGAAGAATGTGGAGTTGAGCCTCAGAGACATATCCGTGTTGACAGAGTATATGCTGTGGACTGTACCCTTGAAGAATGGGGAACTGAGTCCCGGAGACATATCCACATTGGGGTTGCCCGGCTATATGTTGCGGGTTGTGCCGTTGAAAAATGGGAAGCCGAGTCCCTGAGACATATCTATGTTGGGGCAGACCGACTATATGCTGCGGATTGTGCCCTTGAAGTTAGAAAGATCTAGGACTCTGGAAGTCCGCCCAGCTTAAAGCACAGTCGATAGGGAATTGTGTCTTGGAATATAAGAGCCCCGAGCCCTAGGAATCCGTTTGACCTTATAACCGCCTGGTTAGAGACTACTCCCACGAGATATGAGGAGCTATCCTGGGGAAGCCCGACCGACTTCTAGGCCTGTCGGCTAAGAACTATGCCTCTAGGATATATATAAAGCTGAGCCTCGTTTACTGCCCCGATCGTCTTAACTTTGACACCACGTCATCTTGACCTTTGACCCCTCTTTACCTTCCGGAGCCTTAAACATTACGCCGTATCAGTTATCCTTTTACTTGTATCTGTTGGATTATTAGTTAATTTACTTGATTTGTGATTTCTGGTTGAAAATTAGCTTATGATTTCTGATTTCTGCTTTTGAATATTTTAGTTCAGTTCAGTTCATGTTAAATCTTCTTGAATCTAAATCCTGATTGTTTTAGTTCAGTTTAGTTATATACTGAATCTGTTTGAATCTAATTATGATTGAATCTGAATTGTATTTGGTTTAGCTCAGTTAGTTCAATCATGGTTGTTTCAGTTCAAATTTCTGAATATGCTTCGACTTAATGTTCAATATCATTTAATGTTTCAATCACTAGGAGTAAATCAGTCAAAAACTGTCGAACAATCCTTTCAAACACATTGTCCAAGTTTTATCAACAATCAAGGAATATGGAACACAAGTTAAGTTGAAAATTGCTCAAAAATCTGCACTCCAAGGAGAAACATGGCACAAGATATTTTTTAAAAAAATTTCGATAACCGGATTTTAACAAGTAATTTGGAAGTTTCACTAACAACTTCAGTAAACAACAAATATCACAGAATTGGAAGTAGAAAACTAAAACCAAAACCTCATGTGAAAAACACATTGACTATGAAATATAACATGAAGTCAAAACTCATAGCCATGATCAACTAGTGAAGAATGCAGCTAAACCGATAGGCCACGATCTTCCTTGAGTCATGAACATGCTTAGATCTACGATCTGCAATTAGAACTAATCTGAAATAAAATGAAAGGATAATTCATCAATGACTAGCCTAATGAATAAAATTCTTAAAAACAAGCTGAAAATACAAATTGATATCAGAACCAATTCAATCTGGTAAAATAGAAAGATTACTGCAAAATATATGAATTTTTTTTTGATCACTTATAAACAATATTTCATACCATTTTTTTTATAAAGAGCTTGATGCCCGAAACAATTTGATGGTCCAAAAGGGTTTTAAATAATCTTTAGTAGAAACATTATTGATATGGTGAGGCAAGTCAGTATCACGTGGCAAAAGTCGAGCTGAGTTGAAAGTCAAAGTCAATTGGAATTCGGGTTAAGTCAACCTGACTTGGGTCAGGACTTACCGATCTTAGGTCAAGTCAGAGCCATACTGAGTTCAGATTAGATCAAGTCAAGCTCTGACCGAGTTAACCAAAAGAAGACCTCAAGCCAAAGTCGCATCCAAATGTGGTCTGCCCAAATTGAGAATTAACTTCGTGGTTATTGAAGTAACGATCACTAAAAGATGTGACAGTTAAGGTACTTGTCATACCGATCTCTCATAACGAAAGAAAGAGATGCTTCCTTAGGCAATATAGTCACCTTTTTTTACTTTCTAATTAAAGGTTACAGGTTGCAACATTAGGGTAAAAAAATCTGATAACTTTGGACTCTTCTTTTATTTTTTTTATACTTTTCTCTATTTATTTTATCTGCCTTTTCTTAAAAGATCTAACTTGAGAGTCAAAGTGGCTATGCACAGGAACCTTCTAGCTGTTATTCTTACCCTCTTTCTTTCATGTCCTTATGTCTAGGTTTCAGCATATCTAGAGTCATACCTTCCATGAGGCTAGGGTGGCAACCGCCTCAGAGGCCCGTATAGGAAAGGACCCATTTTTTTAATTATACCAAAAAAATAAAAGGCACACACCTTAAACAACCGCTAACCCTTATTCTCACGGCTCTAAGGCACACACAGACACATGAGTTTTCTTTGCACATGATTTCTTCTCCGATATTTTTTCTACGAAGACAAAGATCCACTGAATAAGAGGTAATTTTAATCTTTTTCTCAGACCATTTTCTTCATCTTATAACACACATCACCAATTGTTTCCTAATTGTATAATAGAAGTTGTTTGTGCGACTTAATCACATTGATTCTAGTGGTGGCTGTCATACGTGATGTGGGCAATGGTTGTCACACTACACCTATCACTCATGCAAATTGCGACTTAATCACGAGATGACTACCACCTTACCACTGCCTTTGTCATCGCATTGATCTCAATGTCACCTGATAGATTAAATGAACTTGTAATATTGTTATTAACTTTTTATTGATTAACTGAGCTTAAATGAGCTAGTATTTATGTAATTATTTTAAATATTTATTAACTTTTTATTGTTATTATTGTAATATATTATTTTTCATTTATTTATATATTTAGTATATTTGTTATTTACAAATTGAACTTTACCATTTTTATCATAATAAAAAAGTTACTTTTTATTATTCGCTTCAGGCTCTATCGAACACAGGTACAACCGTATGACTCTAAGCATATCTCCCTATCAAACCTTGATGTCACTAGGCAATTACTCATCAAGTTAGCATCCATACCAACTCACTCAATGTTCTCCGACAAGATCAACATCGCTATATCATTCCTCTTAATTTATACGCACTTAAAATCAACCTCTATAATATTCATCGTTATTAAGATTTAAATTTTGATGCTCTCGGTTTGCTCTGTATAGACATTCGATAAAAAAAAATTAGCATACGCTAATGCAACTGAACTATTAATAAGGCTATAACTAATTCTCATTGGAGGAATATTCCACCGAGGAAAAAGATGTTTTTAGAACATAGTAAAAATATGTTTTTAGATCGTGACTATATATATATATATATATATATAATTAATTGGTTCAATGGGACTTCAATCAGAGAACATTGCCGGTTCAATTCGGTTCAATTTCAGGTTATCGTCATCGTCATCGTCGATTGATTCCCAATTCGCTCCTTCCCCTTCCCCTTCCCCTTCCCCTTCCCCACTTCTCCAAACTAGGCCAAGCCTCGATCGTTTGCGGCTTCTTCTCTCGCACGCGGCGAATTCCTTACCGGCTCCCGTCTCGTTGATCCTCCTCGCTTCCCTTCTGCCCGTGATTATTGCTGTCGAGGGAGAGAGGGATGAGCTTCCAGGATCTGGAAGCGGGGCGGCCGCTCGCCGAGCGGAGGGACCTTATAAATGGGCGGCAGGATCAGTCGCAGGCGGTCGCCGCGGGACTTTTCCAGATCACCACGTCGGTTCGCAATTTCGAGCGCCTGGTCAACGCGATCGGTACCCCTAAGGATACCCCCGAACTCCGAGATAAGCTGTGCGGACGTTGAACCCTATTGGATCTGCATTTTTCTAATTTCGTTCTCCAGTATTCCATAAAATCGATGCTTCTTGGTTATTTGAATTCGCCGCTTTGATATTAAGGTTGATTTATAAACTGGTCTTCGACTTATCCTTATTCATGTTAATCTACATGTATAGTCCAAGTGGTTAATTCAGATTTAAAACGATGTCAAACGCTCATCAATTTTTTTTCAAGGATTATGATTCTTGCTCGATCATTTTCAGCCCAAGTGGAAGGTTTTTATTCCAAAAAAAGTTTATGTTATTGACATTGCCCAGCAGCAGGGTGTTAGAGATCCTAAAAAAAATTGTTCTATTTGTTTAACATTAGACTGAGAACTGTTTTACATGATAAAAGTGCTCACCCAAATATTTGGTAAATCTTTCATGTTTTCATTTTGATAGGCTCATTAATATATCTATTTTTGGCTACTGATTCTTTGTTGCCATCAGTCTTCTGTGTGCTGAATTATGTCTCTGCAAAATGTTCAAGCTAGAAGACCTAGGGCATATCTTAAAATAACTAAATTAGTTTTTCTTCATGTCTTAAACTCTATAACTAAGGAGCTTAATACATGAAGAACAAACAAATTTTCAACCATTTCTTCTGCTAATTCTTGATCTGCTTAAGCTGGAAAAAATGAGCTAGCTTCTTTCTTATCAGTTGTAAGTAGTTAACATTCTTCTTCACACTTGTATGCCTTTGTTGGACACGTGTTTTGAAGGATGGTTGTTTAGATTTCTTAATCTGTTTCCATGTTACTATGGTTGAGAGAGATTTAAGATGGGAAAATTTGTTCGTTTACTATGCATCTGATCAATCGCATATATTCTGTGTTTATCAACTTCTGAACCTCTAAGTTTTTCCATGTTTGAAGGCATATCTGTAATGTCGTTAAAATGTTTGTTAACTTTTTTCATTACCCTAATTTTGTGAAAGCATAAGTACATTAATTGTTTCTAGAAATTTAGTTTATTTTGACTTAATTACGTAGGCACTTTGGTCAGATTACTAGCCGACACCTCTATGCCTATCACCTATCTAATTCACATCATGACTATTAGATTTGATTTTTCTGAACAAGTGTGTGCATTGGTAGCTGCATGTATGGTGTTTCCCCTGTAAAACTTGTTTTCTTATGGGACTTATTCCTATTTTATAAACTTGTTGCTTAACATTATTTACCTTGTTGACAGGCACAATACAAGGCTACAAATTGGGCAATTAGTTAAAGATACCTCTGCGAAACTTAAACAAGCTAGTGAAACAGATCACCATGTTGAAGTTAGTGTAAGTTTCAATTCATTATATGTATTTTTTATCTTTTTTTTTCTCCTGGCATAAGTTCAGCAGTTATTTGCCAAGATTATCGAGATAATGAATTTTTTCTTATAAGCTCCACTTGATTGATCGGTTCTATCCTCATGCAACTATCCAAATTGGTGATGTATAAATGTTTTATGATTGTAGCATATCATGATCTGGTCAGCAATTGGTGCTTTAGATTTTCATGCTTCAATATGAAAGAATTTTTTTTACAGCCTATTATCTCTTTATTGATTAACATAGATAGTATCAATATTTGTTCAAATAGTTAGGGAAATAGTATTTGAATCAATCGATCCATTTACTATAAAAAAATAAGGAGAAAAGGATGTAATTATCTTACAGTTGATCTTGTTTTCCTTTTTTTGTAGAGCAATGCAAGCTACCTTATTTGAGAAGAAAAGCTGAAAATACAGTTATTTTTTGTATCCTCCAGAATTAATTGTTTTGGGGTTACTCTTCACATAACTACAATGCAGTTTGTCATACATGATATATCTCCTTTTTTCAGTGTCTCCACCTTGCAGCCATTCTGGAATCCCTCCTGTCGCTTTCTTCCCATACATGATATATATGGTGACCGTATGGACGAGATTCCAAATCATGGCCTCAAGGCTGCAGGAAACCCATTCCAACTAAATGCCAGGAGGTTCCTCAATGGGATAACCACATATCGTTATAAAATCATTCCATAACACAGTAATCACAATGCAAGAATAAGTGCTCAATTGTTTTGGAACCAGTGTTAACCGCATTGGCAAGCCAGCATCAATGGATTTCTTACTATGAATTATGAATCAAAATGTATGCCAGCAGCACTGTGTTCCTACACCTAGATTAGATCAGCTTCCACCTTCTCAGCCTTAGTTTGGCTTAGTTGGAGTCATTCCCTTTCTTGATCCTTCACCATAGGCTATAAGAATGTGCTCTTTTGCACATGAGGTGGTTCAGGATATCACAATTGAAAGACTATCCACTAATTGCCAATTATAATGTCCATGCAATCATGAAATATCTGGGTGTAATGCCCTTAAAAATTAGGAGAGAAACCCACTAAACTAAACTTTAGGTTTCCGAGTTTCCATATTATTCTTAACAGTCTGCACTTGCCAATTTAAACTCAATTGTGGTAGGATGCTAGAACATTTTTCATCATCTTGTGGGTAAAGAAGAGGCACCTGAAATATCAAATTCTGGTATCTATCTAGACATTCAATCGCTAAACTGATACCTGCCAATCCATTTTTCATGGTTAGTCTGCAACCAATGCAAACTTGTGATCATATGTTATGATACTCTGATGATCATATGCTTTTTTCATGTTCTTAAGTATTTATTTGTTCCCTCAGGCAACCAAAAAAATTGCTGATGCAAAACTGGCAAAGGATTTCCAAAATATATTGAAAGAGTTCCAGAAACTCCAGAGGGCGTCAGCTGAGAGAGAGACTGCATTTGCCCCATTGGGCCCACAAGCAACTCTTCCTTCAAGGTAATTTGAACTTTGCTGTTGATGTTTTTAGTTTGAACTGCTGTTGTTTTCTTAATGTCATGATATGTCCACAAACAGATTTCACTTTGGTTTTGATAGAGGTTGGCTTTCTGCTTTGGTCATTCTTGAGATCTGTATTTTCACTTTTGTCCAATTATAATTATAAAACTCGTGTTGTTGTTAACACCAGTATCTTTTCTTCCAGTTTCAGCTGATTTCTTGGGTTTTTTCTTTGACATGAATCTTTGTTACAAATTTTAAAAGCACTCGAACCTAAATGTTTTCTATTGGACAACACATTGGTTCTGCTAAAACATATTATAGTTAGTATGGGTGTTTGTACATTAACTAGTACAATTAAATGTTAATCAAAGCTAATAATCAAGGTTCGTGTATGTAGGTGATCAGTCCAACTGCATAACACATGAGATATGTTTGGGCAATAATGCAATCCTTATTAAGCGTATTCAAAAAATTATATTGATGAAAAATAACTAACAATAGAATTAAGTATATTTGACTACATATTTAGTTGATACTTCCACATGGGAAAAAATGTCAATCATACATACAATGAGAAATATTTGAAATATAACAATCAGATAATTAACAATGTAAGATGGAGCATATATGTAAGTAATATGCATTCAGTTGATATCCAAAATGTTTTTTCACTTGGAAAATAAATGTTTGACACTAAGTTACAGGTTGTCAAGTATAGGATTTTAAATAAATTTGATTAATCTAAATTGGTTCATGTGAACCAAATAAGGTTTTAAAAAAAAAAATTGCACAAGCAAATTGCGCTAGACTACCCTTTTCAAATTTTGCCTAGGCAATCGCATATGCAGCCCAGTCCCCATGCTTTTAAAACCATGCTAATAATCACAATCAGTAGTGAACTATAGTTTTTTACTTGTATTCACTTAATTACTACTGTGTTTGTTAATTAACTTATGTAGTTTCCTTATATTACTGCTTGTTATATTTGCACAGTTATGCTGCAACTGAAGCTGACTCTGTTTCTACCAAGCCCTTTGAACAACGTGCTCTGTTTGCAGAGTCTAGAAGGTGATTTCTGGCTGATGTATTTTCCTAGTATCTACATGTTAATTTGTTGGTTATTCACGACCACCTTATCTCTTGTGAGAAAATTCAGTTGGCCAGTTAAAGTGAGTAACAAGCAGAAGTTTCTTTCGTTTGACAGTTCCATATTATTTGGGTCTCTGCAAAGTTTGATTTCCAAAATCTTTGGCCTTCTATTTTTTTTTCTGGATATAGAGAAGGTTATCATGGTTGAGGTGAGGGCCTGAGGGGTGCATGGAATTGGATATTAGGTTCAAAAGATGGGTTCTCACAAATCCTGTGTAGATGATAATGCATACCAATTACCAACTTCCACTAATTTTGACATACCAATTATCTATGTTTTACCTCAACAATTCTTAGATTCACATTTTAATCAACAATTTTCCTATTCTTCAATTCCACTTTGTTAAGATACATCACTATCATTGGCAATGCTCCCCAGGGCATGGTGTTGTGATAAGCGTTGTTTTTCCCAAGCTACCAGATTCAAAATCGCGCAACACATGCATGAGGCATTTGAAAAACTAGTGATGTTGGGGTGCCATGTTAGGAGCCACCTCGCTTCCTAGATTTACTTGGTGGCTAGAATATCGGGCCAAACCATCCACCACGATTAGTCGGTGTAAGCTAGATATGTGGTATAAAAAATACAATACAAGAAAAATAATAATAATAAACTATCATTGGCAATGAAATTGCCATTGGTACTAACATCATTTATTCAATGTTTATGATTGTTAAATATCAAATAACTTGAAAGTGTCTATTCAATAGAAGAAGAAAAAACATATATTAGTAGATTGCGTTTAACATATATATGCATACATGGTATGGAATTTTGAAGGTGATAGAGCATTGTATTAGTTATGGTGTGTTTATTTAGAGTAGAAAGATGTCAATGAGGGAAACTGTGTTAGAATTGAGCTACTCAGTCAAAGAGAATGCTCAGTAGAATATTTGGTGAAGAAAAGCCGACAACTATGTTTAACTTGCTAGTTGCTATTGATATATCTGTAGCAGCTTAGACTAACAATCATGGTGAGGCTTTTTGGAGAGAAACACAGTAACACTCAGAATCATGTAGGAATTATTTTGAGTCCACCACGCTCAAGAACATGAGCTATCCGGTTTCAAATTTGGAAAACCATTACTTGCCCATCGACACTGATTTTAGTTGACTTGATCATTGTTGCGGTAAATTGTCAGGGTTAGTATCCATCATTGCACGATCCTTCATCACACCTTGATTGTGATTCCAAAGATGCAAGAGGTGAACATTGATGGAAAGTTATATTACTTGGATCACAACACATGTAGTGAATTAGTTTTTCTTGGTTCCTGTTTATTGGCTAACCCTATTTCGTATTTGAAGGTTTAGTCACTGTCGATTATTTACCAAGAAACGTTTACAATACTATCCTGACACCTTTTTTGTTTTTTTTTTTAATAGGCAAGAGGTGTTGTTGCTGGATAATGAAATTGTTTTCAACGAGGCAATCATTGAGGAAAGAGAACAGGGTATTCAAGAAATTCAGCAGCAGATCGGTCAGGTGAATGAGATCTTCAAGGACCTTGCTGTGTTGGTTAATGATCAAGGAATTGTTATCGGTAAGAAAATTGTTTGTCAAGACCCATTTCCTTTTATTTTGAACTCTTTGAAAAACTTGCTTATATTTACTTACAGATGACATCAACTCCCACATTGAGAATTCTCATGCAGCAACTTTACAAGCAAAGTCGCAGCTCAAAAAGGCAGCAAAAACCCAAAAGTCAAACTCTTCCTTGGTAAGATCAACTTCTACCCTCTATTTCTCTTTTGTTGTGTGTTTTGGCTAACTAATTGATTTGAACCAGATGTGCCTGCTTTTGGTGATTTTTGGAATCATCCTACTGATCCTAATCATAGTCGTTGCAGCATAATCAGAGGCCTCAACGTTCTTAGACTTTTTACGTCCTCCAATTTAAAATGATTTGATCAGACTGATAGCTGGTCGAAGTTCATTCTACTATGATTAATGCTAAGCTGCAGCAGTGGCAAGAGTTTATGGTGTTGACTTATTGAAAGTGAATATAAAGGTTTCTGGCATGAGTCTGTTTGCGCTGCTTGTCACAAGTGTTTGGTGGTAATTCATATGTGGTTTTCTATTGAATTGACGCAGTCGATTCAATCATTCGTGTGGTTGAGTAACAATGACGGTTCGTTTTAACTTTATTCAGAATGATGTCGGTCGCTGTAAATTTCGTTCATTCTGACGTCTAGTAATTCTTATTTGCCTTTTCGAAGTTGTTTGATTCAAAGGCCTTCTAAGTCGTGTTTTTAAAGGTGGATACCATCATTGTTTCATTGAGATGTAATACAAATGAAGCCATTATTATTTGACTTTGTTTCATTAAAGGTGGATTCCTTCCATTTTCTTCCTCTATCCCTTTGTTAAAGGTAAAAAGCTTCCTTCCATCCGCTCTAAAGGACACCATCAGCATTCTTCATTTGGAAGGTCTCTAACTTAGTAGAGGTAGAGGAACCTCCTCCTTTTGAAGAATGGGCCAAGGCAAGAGATTCTTAGTAGCATCTCAGAACCTTACGTCCTATCTGTTGAAGAAAGATTCACAATCAACTAAAAAAAATGATAAATCCAATTGGTAAGAAAAAGTCCTAAAGGAACAAAATTAAAATTTTCTAAATATTTCAAAGG
>JBBPFP010000084.1:4546537-4561511 GCA_037974795.1 Kaempferia galanga | reverse complement strand
TGACTAACACATAAGGGAGACATTTTACCTCGGCTTTGTCGAGATTCGAATCTCAGACTTTATTGATAGCAATATCTCATGTGCTAGCCCCTAGACTATTTCAAAAGGATAAACAAATACAAATTAAACATTGCTCTGTAGTCAGATTTAATGATTGTGTACTCACTAGGAAAAAAAATCTCATATTTTTTTAGTAATTCAGATAGAAAAGTAATCGATCAGTCCGACGAAAAAATTCCACCTATATTTTTAATCCCGCTTCTCATTATCCATGCGCCGCAAAGATTTCTAGTATTTTTGGCGTCATTGAAAGCGGATAAATTATCATCCGCGCCGCCCTCATCTGATGAGATAATCTTTGTAAATTATCATCGGCGCCGCCCGAGTTTTTTTTTTCAAAGAATGCTTTTGATTTAAACCGAGAAGAAGAAGGCTTGGAAGGCGTTTGTTTAAATTTGTTGCCCACCGAAAATTTGATAAAATGGCGTTTTATGTTTTCGTGCGCGTATGAAATCCTGAAGGCTGGATGTCGCCGCCAGCTGGCGTTCAGATCCTGTCGTCCTCGCTGTCGTCGTTATCGCCGACAATTTGTAATTTTAAAAGGGAATCGAATTTCGAAGGCAGGGTAGAAATAGAAAATTAAAACCTTTTCTTATTAAACTCAATGCAAGTATGCAGCACGTTTTTCTTCATCAAAGAGTTGGCTACCATCACCAAAAGCTCGATCTTCTGTGGGAGGAAGCTGAAAACAGGCGTCCAGAGAGTTGCTACTGATCCTTCTTTTGGTTCATTTTGAAAAAAATTGAATCTTTGTTTTCCCACAAAGTAGGGCGGTGAAGGTGGTGCGAGTTCGAGCTAATGGGCCAGGAGCAAGGGAGGTTGGGGTCCTTGCTGAACAACAGATGGCTGGTATTCGTGGCGGCGATGTGGGTGCAGTCGGTGGCAGGTATCGGATACCTGTTCGGCAGTCTGTCTCCGGTGATCAAGAGCGCGCTCGGCTACAACCAGCGGCAGATTGCCCGGCTGGGGGTGGCTAAGGACCTGGGCGACAGCATCGGCTTCCTGGCCGGGAGCCTCTGCGAGATCCTCCCGCTCTGGGCGGCGCTGCTCGTCGGCGTGCTGCAGAACTTTGTGGGATATGGCTGGGTTTGGCTCATCGTCACCAGAAGAGCCCCCCAGTTGCCTCTCTGGGCGGTAAGTACCAACTCTTCTCCTACTTCTTCTTCACTTCATCTCCTTGATTTGTGTTTGCAGATCGAAGCATTTGTTTGAAAATAAAATTGTTCAGTTTCATGCTTTACTTGTTGAATTCTGTTATTCCATATACAGATTAATTGCATCTTCCCTTTGATCACAGATGTGCATTCTCATATTTGTGGGGACTAATGGAGAGACATACTACAACACTGCTGCTCTAGTTTCATGCGTGCAGAACTTCCCCAAGGCCAGAGGCCCTATCGTGGGGATACTGAAGGGCTTTGCTGGTCTTAGTGGTGCAATCTTGACACAAATATTTGCCATGATGCACACACCTGATCATGCTGCTCTCATATACATGGTGGCTGTAGGTCCATCGATGGTCATCATCGCCTTGATGTTCATTGTCAGGCCCGTCGGTGGCCACCGGCAAGTACGAGCTTCTGATCCATCCAGCTTCGTGTTTATCTACAGCATTTGCCTGCTTCTGGCAGCTTATTTGATGGGTGTCATGATCCTTGAAGACCTCGTTGAGCTTAACCATACTGTTATTGTGGTGCTCACTGTGGGGCTGCTGTTCCTCTTGGTGGTTCCAATTGTCGTTCCTCTGCTGCTGACCTTCCACTTTGATGTCGTCTCCCCTGTCGAAGAGCCTCTCTTGCCCGAGCCAGCGAAAGAAGAGACAAGCAAGTCTGCTGAGCAAAACGAAGTCATCCTCAGTGAGCTCGAGGACGAGAAGCCCAAGGAAGTCGACCTTCTCCCGGCATCAGAAAGGCAGAGGAGAATTGCTCATTTGCAGGCAAAGTTATTCCAGGCCGCTGCTGATGGAGCTGTCAGGGTGAAGAAGAGGAGAGGCCCTCGCAGGGGAGAGGACTTCACCCTGATGCAGGCACTCATAAAGGCAGACTTTTGGCTCATGTTCACCTCTCTTCTGCTGGGATCAGGTTCAGGGTTGACAGTCATCGACAATCTCGGCCAGATGAGTGAGTCTCTAGGCTATGATGAAGCTCATATTTTCGTATCCATGATCAGTATTTGGAACTTTCTTGGAAGAGTAGGTGGAGGCTATTTGTCCGAGGTCATTGTGAGGTATGAATTTGATGCCACTTAGTTGCAAAATTAAGTTTTCAAGATGACTGGATGCTAACAAAAAGTTTTGTTCTCAGGGACTATGCATATCCTAGGCCAGTGGCTTTGGCCGTCTTTCAGGTTGTAATGGCAATTGGACACTTATTCTTTGCCATGGCTTGGCCTGGAACAATGTACATAGGAACCCTACTGATTGGACTTGGATATGGAGCTCATTGGGCCATTGTTCCTGCTGCAGCATCTGAGTTGTTTGGCTTGAGGAACTTTGGAGCTCTGTACAATTTCCTCACAGTAGCTAATCCCGCAGGCTCACTAATCTTTTCTGGCCTGATTGCCAGCGTAATCTACGATTATGAAGCAGAGCAGCAAGCCCGGAAACAGCACAAATCACTTCTACGAATCCGAAGATTATTCGAAGTTGCTTTATTCAATGGGGAGGAAACAGTGAAGTGCACAGGGTCCATCTGTTTCTTCCTCAGCTCACTAATAATGTCGGGACTCTGCGTCATCGCTGTTGTTCTGAGTCTGATAATCGTTTACAGGACTAGAATTGTGTACCGAAATCTTTATAGTCAAACTCTCAAATAGTTCGGAGAAGGGCTCCTCGTTCCCTTTGGGAAAGAAGTGCCTGCCCCCAACACTTCATCTTGTGTTTCTATATTGTGTATTAATTTGAGGCATTGGCTTGTATCCTCTCTGTTTGATGCTTGTAATTTGATTGTCTGAAACTCAAAAACCTTTCTTCTTCATGTGGCCGCTCCAAAACTTGTCCTCTGCTTGGGCTTCGATTTCAGTCATTTTGTTATTTGAATTATTGATCTGTTTGCGGCAAAGGGTGGAATCCGCCACCCCAGTGGCCCCCTGAGCCCGGCCCCACAAGTTATCAGGGGGAGTAAATCACGGTTAAGTTGGGCGGGTAGGTGGACTGGGAATTATTGATCTGTTTGATTGAATTAGAGGTGGATAAAATCCAATCTAATTGTTGTTTGATTTTGATTCAAATTTTGAATTAGATGTAAATAAATTTTGTAAATTTTGGGTAGGAGCTACAAATTCTAGAATTTGAGGTATAACTAAAAAAAAAAATCCTAAATTTAGATATAAGTCTTAATTTTTGAAAATTAGGATCGGAGATGAGCCAGTCGTCATCTCTTAATTAAATATTCAAATTTAAAGAATTTATTTATTTATTTATTTTTGTTGTGGGCTGCATGAGGAAAAAATTGCAAAAGATATAAATTTTTTTTGTTAAAATAAGAGTAAATGTTTCACGTGTGGCAACACACGTGAAACATGTATTCTTATTTTAACAAAAAAAAAAAAAACGATAATATATCATGTACCGTTGGTCAAATTAATCTATGTTTTATAATTAAGAAAAGATGTTTAATTGTCCTTTTGATTTAATTATTACTTTATTAAGATGAATTCATATGCACATACTGTTTTTTTTAAACGCCATTTTGATTTAATTATTACTTTGTTAAGATGAATCCATATGCACATGCTATTTTTTTTTAAAAAAAAAAGATTACACACAGATTGCTTGTGATTTATATAACGAGGTAGACATTTATTATTCGTTTTAAGCCCCATCGATTACCGAAACAACTCTGACTAACTCCAGTCCGTACCATCCTAGCAAGTCCAATGAATTGATTCGTTTAAATCCTCTCTTTATATACAAATTATATTTAAAATTTATTCGATACCCGAAATAATTGAAAAGATCGTTTATATTCCAAATCTGAATTCTTAAAAAAAAACAAAAATGATTTACATGTGCGTTGAAGTCTTCATATGACTTTTGGTGAAGCATATGCGATAACCGGATCTGAACCGTCCAGTCACGAGGGACCCGCAGATCGACGGTGGACCTGTTCTTCTCGGTTCTACAGAGAGCCGTAAATTAGGAATGCAAGTCCAATTTGGTCGAAGAAAAGACTCGTTCCGTTCGATGCCGTCACTCTTCAAACGCCCATGTCGCTCGTTTAAAAATCCCTCCTTGGTGCTGATAAACAATTCGACACGGAGCTGGCGAGATGGCCCTTCACGCTGCCAGATGCCCTTCTTCCTTCGCCACTGCCGCCGTCGATTCCTCGAACGCCCTCCGTTCTATCAGACCGTCCTCCCTTCTCGGATCCGTTCCTGGAAGGGTTCTAGCGGGAGGAGTGCCCAACTCTTCTGCGAGCCATTGGAAATTAAGAGTTGCCTGCAAGCAAGAAGGTGAATGTCTTTTTGTTTTTGTTTTTTTGTCTTTGCTGGATATTCCATTTAACTTTGTCTATAGTTATTTATTTAGACCTAATCTAATAAAATTAAACTAATAACAAATTAGAAAAATTTCCCCAAACTCAAATACAGAGAAGTTTCTGAGATCTTGGAGGAGAAGGGTGAGGCGATAATGACTCACGGTGAGAGGTTGGGAAGCTTGATCTTGCCTTCGAGGAGGATGTGGTGTTGTATAATACGAACATTAATTCCTTAAATTATTGATAACAATATTGCATTAGGTGAATTTCGGTCAAACCATTAATTATATGCAAATGATCAAATATATCAAATCAATAGAATAAATAACTAATAATTTCAGAGAAATAGAATGCAAGCCTAAGGTCATTATCTTAATGTGAAGTTTTAATTTTTGTGTGGGTTAGCTACTGTGCTCTTGTACACCAAAGATACAACCACTGCTACCTTTGCCATAATACGATGGTGCATTGAGGCCTATCGATAGACCCTTTTAATATTAGGCAACCTAAATAATATATAAGAATAAAATGAGGGAATGCCACTAGTCATCTTGATTACTTTTCCATTATGCATTGAGTCTTTCTAATGACTCCTCTTATAGGGAGAGCAAGTGTCTCATTAAGTTCCATTTGATAAGAATTATGTCTTTTCCAAGAGATGTGCCCTTTTAATCATAACAAATTCAAAGTGAAATATTTAATGAGGATACAAACCTTTCGTGGTCATTTTGCAGCTATAAGTGTGCCTGTACCTGCTGCAAAAGAAGCTCCCTTCAAGAATGTAGAAAATAGTGGTGTTTTCGCTTTATCTTCACAGGAATACAGACATGTCACAAGTCCTAATCCAAGTGATGGGGAACCAACATTTAGTATTATCGTGGTTGGAGCATCTGGGGACCTTGCTAAAAAGAAGATATTTCCTGCTCTTTTTGCACTATATTGTGAACATTGTCTTCCAAAGGTCTGGCTTTTCTCATCTACTGCCTCTTGTAGTTCATTGTGCTCGTTAACATTGCTTGAATGCCTACTCACCTTTTTTTCATGCAGAACTTTACTATATTTGGTTATGCCCGAAGTAAGATGACTGATAGTGAACTAAGAACCATGGTTAGCAGAACACTTACTTGCAGAATTGATAAAAGGTGGTGGATGGTTTATGCATTTCTTCATGATTTGGTTTATGTTCAACTTATCATTTTATGGACCTGACTGTTTATGCTGATTTTGCCAGAGAGAATTGCAATGAGAAGATAGAAAAATTCCTAAAACGATGCTTCTATCATTCAGGCCAATATGACTCGGAGGAGAACTTTGCAGAGCTTGACAAGAAGCTGAAAGAGCATGAGGTATGTCTGTCTTACTAGAAGTTGGATATCTTGATTTATTAGATTTTTGAAATGGAATCTGCTTCCAAACAGGGTACATGTACACTCCATGTAGTTTTTTGGTATTTTATATAGCCATATATTTTTCAAAATCCTCTTCTTAGTTCATCAGATGAGTTATTTAATCAAGGTAACTTAACATGAATTATTCCCTTTTCCTCTAGTAAAGCTGGTTAAGTAAACCATACGATGGACTAAATTAGAGAATTTTTGAAACACAGGGATACATCCAAAAGCTTCCTGAGTTGTGAAATCTACATCACCAGTACCACAGCCTGATTCTTCCTATTCTCCTTCAATGTCGACTGATTTCTATCTATTTTATTTATTAATCAAACAAATGTCAGTTTGGTTCCTCATGTGCTAGATTTGTCATCCGAAATCAATTGGCACCTGCTGACTTCATTCCAGCTCGGTTCATTTGTATGAGTTTCACATAGTTTGCCAACCACGAGACATGTCATACTAATTATCAATTAGGAATGAAGTTTTCTTCTTGGAGATTTGTTTTCTTAAAATCATGGGATAATTTGATTTTACTTTACAAGATAGACCATCCTGGAAATAAAAGATTTCATAATTTATTATTTTTTTTAAAAAAAGAAAATGTTATCCTTACCCACTTATGCGTATGCTCCCAGGTATCTAAGATCCACATGAGAATTGCTTCTATGCCTAATTGAATTTGATATCTTTCTTGTTTCTTTCAGTATCTCATGTCTGCAAGTGTACAATTGTGAACTTTTGAGTTGAGTCTTTTTACATCTTCTTTAGTATGTCCCCAATTTAATGTAAATTTTATGTACTAAGGTGCACTATAATGTGGTTTCCTGCTTCTGACAAATTCTGTGATGGCATCTTGTAGCTTGAACTTAGTTGTCATCAAACATTTATCTCGATTAAGCATTTCTTGTCCAAAAAACACAAATGTTCCAATAAGTAGATAAGAGTTAACATACTTGAATTTTCTATTTGCTGTATAGGGTGGGAGGGTGTCAAACCGGCTGTTTTATTTGTCAATTCCACCAAACATATTTATAGATGTAGTGAAGTCTGCAAGCAGATCGGCTTCTTCCAAGAATGGATGGACCAGGGTAATAGTTGAAAAACCATTTGGCCGCGACTCTGAATCTTCTGCCACTTTGACAAGTGGACTAAAACAGTACCTAGACGAAGATCAAATTTTTAGGTGAAAAGTTGATCTCATGTGTTATTTCATGTTTGCCAATTCTGGAATTCCTCATCTTACCATAGATATTTCTAATTTTTCAGGATTGATCATTACTTGGGGAAGGAACTTGTCGAGAATCTATCAGTTCTTCGATTTTCAAATCTTATTTTTGAACCACTATGGTCTAGGAAATATATCAGGAATGTGCAGCTGATTTTCTCTGAAGATTTTGGTACAGAAGGACGGGGAGGGTGAGGCCTAAAGACTATTGTCCTTTGAGTTTCCTTCCGTAGTGCAAGGGATCTTTCCACTAAATTTTCTGTGATGCAGGTATTTTGATCACTATGGAATCATCAGAGATATTATGCAGAATCATCTTCTCCAAATTTTAGCTTTATTTGCAATGGAAACTCCAGCTAGCTTAGATGCCGAAGACATTAGAAATGAAAAGGTATGCATGTGATGAGATTAGAAGATGATTCTCTAAATCAGGCTTTAGTGTTGCTTATTTGGTTCAGTCCATAGTAACAGAGTGAACTTTCTTTTATTTCTAAACCATGCCTTTCCACATGTTACAGGTGAAAGTTCTCCGTTCAATGATTCCATTGCAATTAGAAAATGTAGTCATTGGACAATACAAGAGCCATGCAAAGGGTGGAGTGACGCACCTTGGATACACAGACGATAAGACCGTCCCTGAAGGGAGCCTTACCCCAACATTTGCTGCAGCTGCGCTTTTCATTGATAATGCAAGATGGGATGGGGTTCCCTTCCTAATGAAAGCAGGGAAAGCATTGCATACCAAACGGTAGGTTGCAAATGCATTATGCATTTCTAGGTACTCGTTACCACTCTCGTGTAAACATCAGCATACATAGTGACACAATTTGGTATTCTTGAAAATTATATTTGCAGAGCGGAGATTAGGGTTCAGTTTCGACATGTCCCTGGCAATCTCTACAAGCAAAATTTTGGCACTGATATAGAACAAGCTACCAATGAACTTGTTATCAGGGTCCAACCTGATGAAGCTATATACTTAAAGATTAATAACAAGGTTCCTGGCTTGGGGATGAGATTGGACTGCAGTAATCTGAATCTTCTATACTCATCAAGGTACAAAAGAAAATCAATTCTCTTTCGAAGAGATATTTTGCCAATGACTAAAAACACTTATTTCCTTAATACCTTCAAAACAGAAGACCTACTTTACTAATTACTTGATTGGATATCTCTCTCTTTTTTGCACAATTGACAATTTTGTTTCAAAATTCTTGTGATCGTGGCTCGTGCATGCTTTACCAAAAATTATCAAAGTTTTCATAATGGTTGTTATTGCTAGCATTATTATTACTCCCTCATCAACCAAACCAGTAATTCCATTCCCTCTTATATGCGTTTCGGCTTTGGTAGGTACTCTAAAGAGATTCCCGATGCATATGAGAGGCTACTTCTTGATGCTATTGGGGGTGAACGACGATTATTCATACGGTCTGATGAACTTGATGCTGCTTGGAACTTGTTCACTCCGCTGCTCAAAGAATTGGAGGAGAAGAAAATTGCCCCCGAGCTCTACCCTTATGGAAGTCGTGGACCAGTTGGCGCACACTATCTTGCCGCAAAACACAATGTTCGTTGGGGAGATCTTGGTGCATCAGATATTGATTGATTAACTTGATTATTTTATTACCATTTTAGTGGAATCTAGTGATGCAATAACATAACTAAGAGAATATTCTCGTTGAGTTACATTTGCATGAGATACTATGTTGATCAATTGAAATTTTGACAACATTTATTCAATTTGTTATGTAGACTGCTTACGATATTTAGTTCAATCACTCAATGCAGTTGAAACGCATTTTAACAATTATGAGTGTGAAGTGAGCATAACTTATGAATTTGTAAGAGTACTCCCCAAAATTTTTGGGGAAAATGACAAAATTTTGGAGCTAACTGTTTTTTCTTTTCTTCTGAAATTGCCAAGAAGTTTTATCTACCTCTATGTAGATTATCTACCAACAAACTATCATCCATTACTATATTTTTGTTGCAATAATGTAATGGTCACGTACCCTGGGGCATTGTGGGGTGGCAAGAGGCTTGGTATTTCTCCCAGGATTTGATTCCCACGCAATGTGCATTGACAGCGATCAAATTTATGATGACGCATGGGTGCCACATTAGGAGTTGCCATGCTTCTTAGATTTATTTAGTGGGTGAAATGTGGAGCCTAGAATTAGTTGGATTGTAAGATATGAATACTAGTAATGCTCATACTGAAGATCTTAAGGTCACTTATTTGATCCACGCTCACTATACATTAGTTTGCTCTAGGGCTTTGCTGCAACAGTCAAACACTCTAGTTGTTGTTTAGGCATTTATAGTTTGAATTCCAGCTACCGCACATTGTAATAAATTTTTCTCTGGTGAGATGACAAACCTAGGAAGCTGGCCGCTTCAGACGAGCAATCACACACACTTCCCGATGTGGGCGAAATGTTGGATCAGATTGTCCATCTTGAGATTAGTCAGCTAGTAAGATCTAGATACTTGGTTAAAAAAAAAAAGGGTAATAGTGGGGCAGGTAATGGTGTGATGGTAAGTACGTGGTGGGGCAGGCTCACTTAGTAACGAGAATTCAAATTAAACCTCACCCAAAGCACATTACACCTAGGGAGTTTGAACTACTTGCGGTGTTGGGATGTTACCATAGTGCATCCATGCTATTTGATTTATCCTATTAGTCAGTGGAAAACTTTCATGGGGTCGAGCTGGTCACCTCCAAGATTAGTTGTTTCGAAGAGCTGAATACCTAGATTAAAAAAAACTTATCCCTGACCCCTTGGATGGTATAGTGGTAAAACACTTAGGGGAACAAATAAGAGTACCAGGGCTCGAATTTCAATAGGGACGAATATTCCTGAGGTCAGCCTCTAAGTGTGCATATATTGTGCACTTCGGATTTATCCGATAGTCGAGTCAGGAGGGAAGGTCGTATACCTCGAGGATTAGTTGGGCGAATACTGAATACCTGGATTATCCCGCTTTTTATAGCGGCAAAAGGTCATACGCTGACCCCGGGGACCCCCCAAGCATTTATAGATAGGTAAATCGAAGTGGGCCACCATGTGAGAGGGTATGGTCACATGGTTTTTATTGGGATTCAACCCTTGCTTACCTCAACAATTCTACTATATGGTATGGTGACCAACTCAATTATACCCTCGGAGTTTATCCCTCCTTTTTATGTGCCCTGTTTGTGATGCTATAGAACTAATAAAAACATTATATTATTGTGTTGTCTATATATATAACTCAATCAATCAAAATATCATATAATTAAATACCCATTATGGATCTAAACCTATCCTACCTATAAATATAAATCCAATTCTAATTTTAATAATTCTAACACTTCCCATCAATTATTCTCAGCCGCTAGGCGGTCAACTTAACTATATATCTCTAATTAAATATCCAATGTGGATTTAAAACTTATTAACATACAATTACAAATCCAATTGTAATTCTAATAATTCTAACCCTTTCTATTAGTGACTAGGAGACCAACTTACTAGAAATTTTGCTAGATGACCAACCATTCTTTTTAGTAACTAATGGTCTCTCATGCTTATCCCTGAATCCTCTTTCATTCTTATTCAAATTTCAAAATACAATTCTTTATCAGTGCCACTTTATAAGCCATCCAAAGTCAGTAGAAACCGTGATTAAATGGTATGAACTTTCTTTCTGAAAGAAGGTTCTGATAAATTGTTAGAGATCACTATCTAACATCGTTGTATTTAGGAGTGGGCAGCAACCTGGAGGTGCTAAAGATGGACTATTGTTTTGTGTCATAAGATGTGAGGGTACAAGAATAGTAAGCTGGAAATTGCACAATCTTAGGAAGATGTCCCAAGTGCGTTATGGCATGCCGAAATAATCCCTTGAAGTTCATTGCTAGGAAAGTTGAAATGCAAAGGTTACAGAAAGCAGCAAACATCACCAGGACAAGAGAGACCCTGGTCAGGAGCTAAGTGGCAATGATTGTTCCTTCATTTCTAGGGCAAATCTAGAAGTTCTATATGGTGCCCAAAAACCCATTTGGTGAACTTAAATATTTAGAATCCACCGAAGTCAAAAACCATGTGGTCTAACTTCGAAAGAAGGTTGTATTTTCTAATAAGCAGTGAAAAGTAGTGTAACTCATATACCATGCCAAACCTAGCCCCATTACAGGATGAACAAGATTGATTGGAGCATTACAATTTGCCCAACTTATGAACAGATCACCCTCATTGAGCCACAGACAACACAAATTGGATACCGGAACCTCTTTGGAGATATTTGCATTCAGAAGATTAGAAGCCCCTAAGCTGTTCGTCTTGATACTAGTTCTTATCCTGGCCGAACAATATATTCACCTTGATGCACAATAGGTTCGATAATCACCAGCATAGCATAGTGATTTCTCTGACAGAATAATTGTCATGACCAAGTTCAAACCACCTGGGAAGGAATTATAAAGTTTCTAACTCATAGTATGCAAAGCCTAGTCCCATAAGCAATAGATACTAATTAGATTGCCAGGGTATTACAGTATCCTTATGTAATTAGCATTCTCACAAGGCACATATCACATGCATGGTTTCAAGGGTGTCCTGCAAGTGATGCAAGGTTCGGAGGCCTAAGGTTCACTTTGTTGCTTCCATCATAATTCTGCTGAGAGATCCTGAAATAACCCCATCTTTGGTATCATACTTTTCAGGCCCGTGTGCATGAACTCACATTATTTTCAAAAAGACTTCATGCAATATATGCTTATTGCTCACATATCCATATGCGTTAATTCACTACGTCACATATGAATATGTAATTGAGTATTGTTAGTCAAGCTGCACTCCCTAGACCAAGGAAGTCTATTACTTCAAGCCAATTTAATATATATAGGGATAGAACAGTTGTGAATAAGTTGATTGATTTTATTTGTGATTATGTATGTTTGACATATATAAAGAATCCAGAATGTGAGAAATATATCCAATGACTAATACAATCTCTAAAGGAATGGTGTTTCATGGCTTAGGCAAGAGAAGTTACATATGGATTGGCATGGCTTCTTATTAATCGATACCAACCTTCCAAATTGTTATGGAGATTCAAATCTGCATATATTGTGCTTTATTTGCTAATGCTTTCATTTGATTTTTACAGAAAAATATATATGATGCATGGACAACTACTTCAAAGTTACGTGATTCTATTACTACTAAAAGGATCGAGCTACAACTTCTGACACAAAATTTAAAGCTGGCTTCCATCCTTAAGGAACAAGTAAATCTGCTCTTAACTTATTTTCTCTTCGATTATGAAATGTCTATTTTGAAATGCCTATGTTTGGTAAACATTTTTTTTTATTCTGTCATTATGCTTCATGATTTTTTGTTCATATTTGATGCTTTTGGTTATTCATGGCATGATCTATGATTACTTCTAGAGATTTTAAGGATCTGGCAGTTAGCTTATGCATATAGTTTCTTTATACATTATTATTGTCCACTTATCAAACTGTAGATTGGAATCAATGTTACACATTATGGTGGAAGCCAACAAGAAGTATTCTGATCTTAGTTCATTATTGGAAATCAAGTGAGGTATATTTCAAGATAAAATAGTCAACAATTGTGGTTAGACTTATTTCTAGAAAAGTTGCTAATCTATCAGTATCCAATACCACTATCATGAAAACATTCTTTTGGATGTTGAAAAAATAACCGACTTGAGTTGCTTCAGACTATTGTGAAACAATTCCAGCTGAAATGGTCACTGGAGTTTCGTTGTTAGTTTTGATCCAAGCCATTATTTTCCAATCTCTGACAATAGAACCACATTTATCTAATTAACTAATTTGGTTCAACATAAATCATTTTTTCTGATTGAAGGCCATTGTCAGATGATTTTTCCAATGTTGGCATCTGATATGATATTTTGTTACGGAGCAAATTAGGAATTTATTTGGTATTTAATTTTATTACTTGGTGTACAAGTCGTAGCTAATTTATTTTTAAGTTGTCAAGTCAGCTAAGTGAGTATTTTTTGCAATGTTTGCTTTATTTTATTTTCCAAGTTTAATTGGGTTTGAGCCTTTAAAGACCTCAACTCCCTCTTTTTAATTTATGTTTTTAGTTAATAAACTTCTTTACTTGATGAAATTTATTGTGAAAGACTAACGTCTTGTTCTCCTGCAACCACTTGACTCAAGCTTAATCTCTCCACTTGACCAAGTCAGTTCTTCTTGGTGGGGGAGAATGATGCAAATTTGGAATTTTTTGTGCTTAATTTTGTTATTTGGTAGTTTCTCTAATTAAGGATAGAGAGTTTTGGTATTAGAGTTATTTGGTAGTATTTTATTTGTGCAAGTCAGACTATTTGTTTCCTAAGTTGTTAAATCATATTAGGTAAGTGACTATTTCATATCCCGTTTGTATTATTAATTTTAAAAGTTTAATTGGATTGGAGTTTATAAAAGACCCCATTTTTCTCATTATAATTTATCTTCTCAATTAATAAAATTCACTATTTGGTGAAATTCATTTGGAAAGTCTGATGTTGTGTCTCCTTGTTGCCTGGCGTTGCACCATGAATCCTTATCAACTTGCCCATAATCTAAGTTGCGATGTTCCTTATTAGTAGTTGTTGGAAAATTGATGTGAATGAGAAATTAAATCTTGATCGTTGGATCAAGATTGATAAATCTGATTCAGCCATATCAGAAGGCATAAGTGCTCTTTCGGATGACTCAATCTCAACTATTGATTTCAAAAGGAAAGGCATCCAAATGAAAAGGGATTGTATCCCTTAGGGAGGCATGCAATATAGATCATCCAATTCAAGTTGGATGGATGAGATCTAATTGAACCAAGAGGTTCTTCTAGCCCTTCATTTGGTATAAATAAGATCTCTCACATTCTCATTTTATTCATTCCAATTCAAAGCAAAGCAAGTATTGCATTCCATACTTACATTTGGAGAGTTCGAGAATCTTCTTCTGTTCGGAGGTCTTGCAATTTGCAATGCTGCTATCACAAAATAAAGTCATCTTGGGAGACTATTGTTGTGTTTCGTAAGCATGTTTCGTAAGCACCGTGTGTGGGGCATATTCGTCTTAAAGAGATAGGGTCCAACTCTAGTCTCGACTTTGCCAAAGCGATGTTATACCATTATTCTGCATGTGCTCAGATTGCACCACCACTTGACCCAACAATTTTAAGATGAATTTTTCTGTACAATCTTGATGGATTCATCATTTACAGGTACATATTTCAAGACATGGCAGCAAAAGATGTTGTTTTACCGGACCACATTGAACCTTACGAGGTTCTTACGTGAAGATACCCTCCATACCTCAAAGCGAAACAAATAAAGGAAAGAGGGCGGCATATGATGCTTGGGACATAATGACTTCTTATGTCGAAATTCTGTCCTTAATAGCTTGGCTAACACGTTATACAACGTGTATAGTTCAATGTCAACTGCAAAGGAGATATGTGAATCTCTCGAAAAGAAGTACAAAACACAAGATGTCGGATTGAAGAAATTCATCGTCGACAAATTCTTAGACTTCAAAATGATTGATTCCAAAACTGTGACTACTTAAGTCCAACAGTTGCCTACATAATCTACATGTCGAGGGCATAACAATGAATCAGTCCTTTCAAGTTGCCGCGATAATCAAGAAACTCCCACCTTCATGGAGTGAATTTAAAAATTATCTAAAGTTCAAGCGAAAGGAGATGTGACTTGAGGATTTGATTGTAAGACTGCGGATTGAAGAAGACAATTGCAAGCAATCAGAATCAACAAAAATGTCTATATTT
>JBBPFP010000084.1:4454109-4465611 GCA_037974795.1 Kaempferia galanga | reverse complement strand
ACTCTCCTTTCTCCCATTTGCCAGCTCAGCTTCGTTCCAGTTTAGCTCGTCTCTCTGCCACCTCGGCTCGCAAGGCGCCAGCTCGGTCTTCTTTAGCCATCTAGTCAGCCGTGTTTCCAGTTGTCCATCCGGCCGAATCTAGGCAAGAACATTTTGCCACCGGACGGACGAACGAAAGTGTTTTTTAGTTGCCAAGGCGCGATACTCTCCTTTCTCCCATTTGCCAGCTCAGCTTCGTTCCAGTTTAGCTCGTCTCTCTGCCACCTCAGCTCGCAAGGCGCCAGCTCAGTCTTCTTTAGTCATCCAGTAAACCGTGTTCCCAGCTATCTATCCGGCCAGATCTAGGCAGGAACAACGACACATATTCAATTAAATAGTGAGACTAGATGACCACGTTACAAATTGATATTTTTAAATATACATAATAATAATGAGGATAATAATAATAATAATAATAATAATAATAATAATAATAGATGTTGAAACTAAAGGATAAATGGTCATATGCTTGGATTAAGTAGTGTATCTATAAAACTATATGAACTTATTAAGGTGAAAGAAAGAGATTTTTATAGTTTTTTTAATTAAAGTCTTGTTAATTAACCAAAAGAGACAATTACGGAAGTCAATTAACCAGTGTAATTCCATTTTACTCAGAGGGGACTTTGATAAAATGCGATGGTAAGTCAGCATATTAGTTTAGTTTCTTTCACAAGTGCATGCAACAAAAAAAAAAACCCCCTTGAATTATCTCCTCGTCATCTATAAATAGATAGGGGCTGCTTCATTAAAACCTTTTTACAGAATAAGAACTCAAGTGAAAAAAAGTTTTGAGATTTTCAGAGTAATTTGGTATCTGTGTATTATAAATGTGTTAAAGAAAAAAAATGTAAATAAAAGTAAAACTGTAAAATGCTATTTGAAGGACATTGTTGTTTGAGTTGGACTCATACAAGCAAGAAAGGACATTGTTGTTGTTGGGAAACTCATTTAACTTTGGGCTCTTGAAATCAAATCTCATAATGGATTGATATGTCAACCCGATTTGTTTATTGTATTAAACTAATGTTTATTTATCATAATGTACAATATTTTTTATACATTAGGAATAATACTGTGTTTATTGAATAAAAAATATATTATGTATTTAAGATTTATAATTTTAGTTAATATTTCAATTATTTGATTTTTATCAACTATGTAAATATTTTTTATAATAAGATATATTAATATATACAAAATTTTACTAGTTTTATAAGGAATAGATCCCTAGCAAAGGTGAGAAATTTAGAAATAAGCTCGGAAGAGTATTAGTTTGAAGAGGAAAATATGCGGGTCCCATTTATTTATTGTTTCACTGGATCTTAATCGGACCATGGGCCAATTAGAAAATCATCCTCCAGATTTACGCACCATTTGTAGCGTAGTAGAATCCTACACTAAAATATTATTCTAGTCTAATTTCACACTTCACATCTAATCAGCCTTGATTTATATTAATTTTAAATATCCGATAAATGTTAAACATCTAACCCCGTTTCACTTATTAAGACTTATCATCTCATATGTTTCTGCACTGCACTGAGACCGCCTGATAGGTAAGCCACAAGTGAGTTATATCTTCTATGTTGACGAAGTCGTTGTGTGCCAAAAGAAGGTGGGACTGTCAGAGATGCCTACGAGGAGTAGAAGAGTCAAGAAGGAAGTTAGAATGGAGGTCGGGGTTGCCCGACTCATCTAGTCCAACCCTTAAGTCAGTTTCCGATGGGAGACAAAATGAAGAAGAAGAACAGTGTTTGAGAGTAATGTGTATATGTGTATGTGCGTATGTGAGTGTACCTTAGTCCACGAAGGCTGTCTTCTTTTATAACATGAAGGAATGAGATGTCATATCTGTGGCTATTAGAAGGGAAGATGCGCTTCTAACATAGTGTCATATCCTGGTACGGAGGGTGTCCGATTGTTATATCAAAGGGCCACATGCATCACCCATATCTGTTACTGTGGGAGATCTCGGGGGATCATGCTATGTCAACTAGGCTTCTGCATGTGTTAGGCTAGCCTGCGGGTTGTATCACGTGTTACTAAACAACTAGCCAAGTGGAGGACAGAGTGAGAGATGCATCGGGTTAGAGGAGTCAAACAGGGATTAGCAAGGAGTTGGATTGGTTAGAAAGAGCGGCAGTTCGGCCGGGAAGAGTGGCGGTTCGGCTAGCATGAGTAGTGACTAGGCCGGGAAGAGGGCTGGCTCGACCAGGAAGAGCGACTGCTTGGCTGATCAGAAAGAGGGGTGACTCAACCAAGAAGAGTAGTGGCACTCAACAAGGGCGAGTGAAGATGATCTTATGGATACATCTTGACTTTAACCTCCATTTCAGCAAGGCTATTGACCTCATTGATACATGTGGAGTCTTCTCATACTCCCCACATCACAGACCTCTCTCTCAAGTCTAGTCGAAGGAGGTGTAAGGTTGATTGACTGTACTGTTGTGTTGTTGTGTGTTGAAAAAGATGGAGAGAAATCAAATTGAGCAACCGATAATGGAGAATCATGATTGAAGAGTCATTGCTAGAGAATCTTGACTGAAAAGTTGTTGGAGATTCTCAACTGAAAAATCATTGGAGATCCGCTCAGAGAGCCATTGGAGATTCTAACTAAAAATCATTAGAGTATTTTGATCTCAACCCCGGCCGGGGTGAGGTTGAGCCCTTAAAAGGACGTTTATTAATGCATGCCGCTAATCCGAGATCAAGCGAATATATATGATGCCAAACAGGATAACAATTTATCTTGTAGGTTGATGAGAAGAAGAGAATTGAGGAAAAAGAAGAAGAGATAACCCTTGTCCTCTAAATTTTCCATAAAAAGGAAATATTATTCAATAACTAAGGATTATTCCTCTTACAACTAACACATGTTTATATAGACTCCGTCCCCTCGGGATGGTCTAGTGGCTAGCACATAAGGTATTGCCACCAATGAGGTCTGGGGTTCGAATCTCAACAAAGCCGAGGTAAATGCCTCCCTTATGTGCTAGTCACTATTCCAAGTGCTAGTAAGTAGTCACCCGTGATTTACCTCCTCCGTGTTGGCCCTGAGACGGGTTAGCGGGGGTGCTGGGAGCGAGCGAAGTCGTCTTTTGCCACCAAATATGTAATGATTAATGACGCTATAAAAATCTTGAATGAGCAACGACAAAATAGAGAATTCACCTAAATAGTTAGGGTGCTTTAGTGAAAGTTGAAAAGGACTTTAAGCTCTTTTAGATGTTATGATAATACTATAACAAAGTCATCATGAAGTAGGTAAGAAGGGATTTAAAACTCCATAAAAAAAATTAATAACAAACTATGTACATGTAATCGTCCAAATAGTTATTGTATATTAAATGTGGATCAGAGACCATATTCATAACCTACCAAATTAATGTCACCCCACTTTTTTTTAAAAAAAAATTATAAAATGAAACCTAAATCCTCTAAATAGGAGTGAGAAGTGTAATCTTACCCATTCAGAAGGATCAAGTTAATCCATGTTAATTTAAATGGGCTGAAGTTCCTAAAAGGTTTAGCTTCATCAGAATGAATTCAAACAATTAACTCTAGTTTAAGGCAAGTAAGTTGTAGCTGAACTCCATATACACAAGCCTTTATGTTTCAATAATCTTGAAGTCATGTACCTTTAATCAAATATTGCGAGTCAACTTGTGTCAGCTGCCAACTCGATGGCTCAATAATCCGTGTTTGCTTTCGCGAATCATGATAAACAATGTTAATTACAACAAGATTTGGCAGGTGATGCAACCTTTCTTCATAGCACTTTCCTCGACCCATTCAAGCCACACTTTCCAAAAACAAAACTATAAATTATTCATTGTCCTTCTCTGTGCCGTATGTATAATTTCCTAGCTCAAAGTATGAAACATGTGAGACGTGCAGCCATAAAGGATCTGCCCAGCAGCTTCCTGCGCTATACTTTTCTTCCAGTGGTCACGAGAGTGCCAGCAGAAATTTTTACGCAGAAGAACACGGCAACACACAATCATTCATTGTATATGCTTAATTATTCGGAACAGTTGGCTGTTAATTAACTATATACCTAATTGTACGGCGAAAGCGATTATTGTAATATAAGCACGTAACGTCGAAGGCAACATTTACCAGAAACCATAGTTAAAATCATGCATATCAAACTAAAACGCGTAATTAATGCTTAATCAGGCACGCAGCAAGCTAAGCAAGTCATCTCTGGCCACCTAACCGCGATTCAGGCCTGAGCGAGCAGCACGCAACGCCAGCTTGCGAAGACCGAAACGTAATCTTCTTCCCCGAATCTTCCACCTCCTTCTCCTTCTCCTTCGCGTATGGACGTGGCTCGGTCAACCTGCACGTTTTAAACAACCCACGACACTCGTGATCTACTGAATTGCACGTTTAATCTCTCATCATCGTTATCTCTAACATGTGGAATTAATTTGCGTGACGATAGAGATATAATTTTTAACTCTGCTTGCGTTTCGCGAGGAATCGCTGCAGTGACTTCCTCCGAGACATCGGAAGCAGGTCTACACGAAAAGGAGGGCCATTGTTTAATTCCTATAATTCGAGGGTGTAAAATGTCAAAAAGACAAACGGGGCAGCAAAGAGAGAAGTTGAATTACCCTCCGGCAAACGCATGCCTTCCGTCCCGCCAATTACACTGCCGGCATTTGCCGCCTCCGCCAGTTTCAAAATCGCCTCCGTCTGAAAACAATTTAATATTTGTTCCCTTTAATGAAATTTTATTTATTTATTTATTTTTTATAAAAAAAAAAAAAGAAAAAGAAGAAATGGAGAGTAATCAACCAACCTTGTCCCGTGGTAGGTCAAAAACGGCCACCGTGCCTCTGTAAAAGATCGTCAGCGGCATCATCGTCTCGTTTGAAATCTCCGTAACCGATCTAGATTTTGTTTAATTAGAAAAATATGAATTGAATTTCTCTGTTGAGAAGGGAAATGATGATTTTAATCAAGAGTAGAAAGACTATTGTGGAGAATGGCGGCGAACCTGATGGAGGGGTTCGGGACCGTCACCGGCGGCGGAGACGAAGAAGACAAAAGCAAGGCGGCCGCGGCCTTCGCAGGCAGCATCGAGGCGGCACCGGGGGCGATCACGGTCCGGAGAAGCTGCGGGTTGATCCTCGACACCACGCTTTGGATCCCTAATTAAACAGGAATCCGAAGAAAAATCTCAAACCGGAGAACTAAGAGACGAGCTGCGCCCGCCCGGCGAGAAGAAGAGATGGAAAAATGGAGGTCGGTCGGCGAGGTCGCTACCTCGCGCGGAGATTCCTCCATCCACGGCTCCGTATCTGGCCGCGTTCTGCTTCTCGATCTGGAAGAAATCGATCTCCGCCATGGTATCGACTTCTCACCGATCCGTTCGATCGCAAGGGATTTAAAAAGAGCCGCCGCGATCGCGAGAAGTAAGACACAAGCGCGTGTCGACTTGTAAGTGCGCGGGGGCTACACTCATCGTTGGACCGGATCCGGCGCCTGACCGGCTCTGGTTTAGTTGGGCTGGGTCACTGGGCCTCTGTATATTAATCGAACAATCAGTCGGGTCCATTAGCCTGCGTTTTGCAACTGATCGGATTTATACAATTTTTGGTATTTTACAGGAAATTCCAAAAATTTAAATTGTTGTTTTCCTAAATTGGGCCAGCCCCGCTGGCGTTCGGTTGTCGCTTTGACTTGACTGCAAACTCGAGCCAGAATCCACATTGATTGCGTTTGGAGACGCATGGAGAACTGGATCCGGATGCCACCGAAGAAGTCCGATCCACGTAGAGGGGTCCGCTGGTTTAACTAGATGATCAGGACAAAATTTTCCTTTTATTTTTCATCAAAATAAATCAATATTTCGGAAATTAATTTTGGGGAACTGCGTTAAAACCGGCCGGCGTCTCCGAGTCTGTTCTCGTTTATTTGACATCTCTCAAATCCTACCAAATCGAAAGGCTCGATCGGTTTCCTTCCATTTTGCTGCTTCGTCGTCTTTGTTCGTGGATTGGCGTTGGTCGGCGGGAGTTCTGCTCGGGCGATGGCGGTGGCCCCCAATGTTGAGACGATCGCCGCGTCGCTGAGGAGCTGCTCGCTGGGGGAAGGCCCAGAAGGGCCGCTCCGGGCTCATCTCGCCGAGGCGTGCGACGAGAGCGGCGGCGGCGGCGGGATCTCGGTGGAGCTCAACTCGGAGATCGCCCTCCCAGTCCAGTGGGAGCAGTGCCTCGACTTGCGGGTGCGTGCGATCTCGCTCCCCCTCCCTCCTTAAATGCGCCTCCTTTCCTGCTCGATCCCTCTCCCCAAATCATTGACTATAAATGCGCCTCCTTAAAATTCAAGTGATTTCTTTCGGATGTGGTCGTTTTGGTTCTGTGTGAATTAAGAAGTTGTTTTTTTCTTTTCAAGGTTTGGTTGCCTGTAATCAATGCAGCTTTCTTGGCCGTTCCGCGCTTCATTCAATGCCACCCTTGTCCGGTTTTATGAAAAAAGGAACTTTTATGATTGTTTTGATTGAGATTGTTGAGTAATTTGTTCTTGTGCTGTTTGTTGATGAGCAGAAAGAGAGATCTTCTTGGTCTGTTCCACATTGCATTTTTGCGATGTTTTCCTTTGAAAAAAATTGCTCATAGCTGTGCTTTTCTTCCTTCTTTCTCTTTGAATCCGGTGTGTAAACTCCTTCTATCCATTTTAGACTGGGGAAATTTACTACATCAACTGGGAGAACGGAGACCGGACCACCGAGGACCCTCGAAGCACTTCCGGCGTCTACAGCTCCAGCAACTACTACTCTGTCGAGGACGACGACGACGACGATGGGGCCTCGGACGAGTACAGCTCTTCCCGAGGCGGCAGCGGAGGCGACGATAAGGATGCTTCCGACGACGACGAAGACACAGCCGATTCCTCCAGCCTCTCCTCCGCATCCCCATCGCCATCTTCCTCCGTTGAGGAGCCCATCGGCGAAGACCACACGCTCGTCGCCGCCGGCTGCAAGGCCTGCTTCATGTACTTCATGGTCCCGAAGCTCGTCGACTCCTGCCCCAAGTGCGCCGGCGGCCTCCTCCACCTCGGCCGCAACGGCTAGCTAGCTAGTTCTGAAAAAACACAAAAAACAAAAAAAAAAAAAAAAACAAAAAAACTTCGATCTTGTTCCACTACAAGCCATTGGTTGTGGGTGAAGGTCAAAGATTTATGATCAAGCTGGATTCTTTTTGGTTCGGATTGCATGCGTTCTTGTTTAATTCCTTAATCTATACTAGATTACTAGCTATCTAGCTTCCGTGTGATTCGCATTGAGATAGATTCAAAGGTCGCGATCGGTATCTTGATTTCACTCCTGTGTTCTTCATTCCATTCAAAATTCTTCTTTGCCTTAATCTTACTGTTACAACTAACTGTGCTCTTTGACGATGAGAGACATGCACCAAGTCGACGAGTTTTCTCTCTTTGAGAAAGAATTGAAGAATGGCTGGGACTTGGGAGGAGAGGAGCTAGTAATGAACCTGTCCGAGTAGCAGATTGGACCCGCCCAAGTACCAAAATATTCCTTTTCCTTTATCTTCTAGCTCTCACTTTCCATTTCAATTATAGCTACAATATTCTCTGAAAGCATCAATTAATTGCTCCTCTCTGCTACTTCAAGTGAATATCTCTGCTCTCTATTGCTTTTATTATTATTATTATTACATAAACTTAGAGATATATAGTTTGTCCATGTAATTTAATCCACATCGAGTTGACTCTTGCACATATATATATTTAGCATATTGGGATTTACTAAAAATATGTTTTTTACATTGTTAGAGATATATATTGAATCTCTGGAACTTTTAGGGTTTAAATAGGTTTGAACTTAAGACTTTGGCAATTGAGGTCTTTACCAATTGGTCGGTCTAGTTGACACATCTAAATATATATAGTGGCTCGTTGTTATTAATATATGCCACATAAAACATATATATTATTCATATTTCATCTAAATTAAGACTTTTGGCTATATAGATTTCATCTAAATAGTCAAAATATGTGATTTGTTATTGTTATTAAACATGGTATTAGGTGAAGAGAAAGAAAGATGTAGATCTTTTTTGCGGGAAGAACAAGTTAAATAATATAGTTTTGATTTTGCAATTATCTATTACTTCTTTTTTAGAATCATTTTCAATTTAATTTGTGGGCCTTCAACACAAGTGATGTACCCATTGGCATGATCGAGAAATCAAACACATCACAGTAATCTTGTCGATCAAGAGCATTCCTCTCTCTGACACTGATTATCTTCCACCACTGACTTGTTAATGTCAATTGTCATGCATGAATTCAACTGACTCACAAGGAAACATGCACCTTTTAGCCTCGGCTCTCTGAATCAAATCCTGGTCTTTAAATTCTTGTGAGGAAGACAGCAGCCATTTTCTTGCAGATGGTAGACAGCAACCATATCCACTCCCTTTTGTCCTACAAACAAAACTTTAACCAACAACAAACACTCGATCCATTTTCTCCTCTCTCTCTCTCTTTTCCCCCTTCAATCGATCCGTAGACGGCCAAAAAGGGTGAAAGAAAAAACCTTTCAGAAGCAGCTAAACAACACGCTGCTCCACATCCTTAGTTTAATTCCCTCTCCCACGGCTCGGCATGCTCTCTCCCACGGCTCTTGCCACTGTTCCTTCTGGTGTAAACACTGTGCTGGAGGTGTGGAATCATGACCAAATGATACAGCACTAGCTATATATGCCACAGGTCCTGCCAAGTACTTGGAGAAAATTATAGGGGGGAAGACAGTGATGGCTTCGCACGCATATACCGCTGGTAAAACCCCTTTTCTCCACCTAATGAATGATGTAGCTTCGCTACCAGAAGCAGCACAATAATTCTGATGGGAGAAAGATAACTTCAAGCCTAGGCACCACCACTAATATAAGCTTAATTCTCAAAAATCACCATGGAAAAAATTGCATGATGTGGGAACTGCAAGGGGAGGGAGGGGAGGGCTCACACTGTGCATGAAAAAGATGTTGAACAGGGCAGCCAAATTGCTGTGTACTGTGGAGCAGAAGCTTGGAAGCGACTGTGAGGGTTTAGAGAAGTATTTATGAGGTGGGTAAGGGGGGAGTGAGACAAGAGCTGGACCCATTGAGATTTGAGCATCATGTGTAAGGAAGCAGAAGGGACAGGACCACGCCATGCATCCGATAGTTGCACTGAAAGCGACCAGTGCTAACAAGGAGCAGCGCTCAGTGGGCACTGCTCCACACAAGCAGCATTTGCCTAAACAATTCATTAATTGATGGAAACCTACACCGATCGATCGCCCAGTGGTGAGGAAAGAGATGGTGATCACTCGTTGTAATTATATTAATTATGAAAATTTGCTAATTTTGTATAGAACATTTTCACGAAGAGATCTGTTAAAATTATTTGATCTAGAGTGACTGAGTGTTAACTCACTCATTCTTGTGTATCTAGTGGTGCTTTTTGGATCATTTATGGTTCCTTTTTTTGTACCATATAAACATAGAGAGAATTTAGTATTTGTTTACCACTAGAATCGTTCCTGTCCTGTTTTTTTATTGTCTTGAATTTTATTTTTCAATATTTATCATGGGGTTTTTTTTTAAAATTTTGACAGAAATATGCTACAATGTTTTGGGAAATTTGATAACCAACAACTCTTTTTTCCATTTTTTTAAACAAAAAGGTCAAAAAAAAAAAAAATGTAATGTTCAGTTGGCTATTGACGGGTGTTCGAGAAATTATAATGGCAAATGCATGCGGTGATACTGAACTGCCTAGGATGAACATTATCTAATAAAATTGAAATGATGAAAAAAAATAGAGCATGAAATGAGTAATTAAGGGAGCATTTCAACACCTTATTAAACTTTGACCATATACTAATTTTATTTAAATTTTTTAAAATGATTAATTTCAATTAAACTTTGAATATATACATTTTAGAAAGGCATTAGTGTCTTTCTATTCTTCTAAAGCAACCAACGTACTACTACATGGTCATTTAATGTCAAATTTTAAATATTAATAAATACGTATTCTAAGAGATTATTAGAGTTTACCTATGCTTTTAAAGTAATCAAATAACTCAAAAAAAAAAAAAAATAGAATTTTTACTCAAAATTGTTAAATTTTGAATCTGAATAAAACACCCATTAAGGAGGTTGTTAAAATGTACTAATTTTTTTAAAGTGATCAAATAACTCTAAATGATCATACAGCAGTTTTGATTTAAATTCTGACATAATTATATAGTAATTTTGATCAAATACACACACACACACTTCACTAAAAAAATTATCTATCACTTTCATCTCTATTTTTTTAAATAAATTAATTTAATGCTTTTTATATATGTATATACTGACATATTCTTTAAAATATAATTTATGCAATACCAATTTCAAAAAAATAATATCATGATTTATAATCCTCTTTTTATTTTGTTAATAAAATTATAATTCACATTGATTATTTTAAATTTATACTTTAATTAGTAATTTTAACTAAACTTACTTTATGATTATGCCTAGGAGTGTGCGTTAAACTAATAGGGTAAAAAAAAAAAAAACTAATAGGGTAATCGATCTTGTTTTTAGTCAGTGGATAATGGCTTTTGACTGATTGGAAGATGATAAAAAAACAATTGTGCTTTGATGTTTGTAAAAAAGAAAAAACTCATTTGATTTCTCCATAAAAACTAATCTTGCATTTCCGTTTTTCAAATGTGATAATTGTCATCAATTAGGAGATGTTTATTCAAGATAACAAAATAAATAAAGGAGTTAAATTAATGTATGAATAAATAAAATAGCTAAATGGGTATTGTTTAATTAATTTTTAGAATTATTTATTTTAAGTAATAGAAAAAATAAATGATTTATACTTTTAGCTACCTTAATTCTTCCAACACATTCAGTGGGTTTGGCTCACATGGTCAATCCATTTAGATGTATTTACTCATTTTGATTCATTTAGATTTCTTGGTAATTGATGAGATTAATAGTGTTTCGAAGTCATGATTGGTGGTAAAAGGTGACTTCGCTCGCCCCCACCAACCCGTCTTAGGGCCAAGACGTAGGAGGTAAATCACGGATAGCTACTAGCTCTTTAAATATTGATTAGCACATAAGGGAGATATTTATCTCGATTATACTGAGATTCAAACCCCATACCTTATTGGTGGCTAGCCACTAGACCATCCGAGAAGACATGTTCCGGAGTCATGATTAAAACTTATTTTAGAAGTTACAAATAAATATTATTACATCTAGAGTCACGAGTGGACATATTTTGATAAGTTAATATGGATTTATTTTTTATAATCCAAATATCCAACCGGTATAATCCAACTAATCTTAAAGATAATCGATCTTCCCTATAAAATTTTTTCATCGACCATAAGATATATGAGAAAGTGTAAATAAATCATGCCGGACAACCTAG
>JBBPFP010000084.1:4404508-4415238 GCA_037974795.1 Kaempferia galanga | reverse complement strand
GTGATGAGTCTGTTGCACCTTAATATTTTCTGTGGTTATCTCAACAGAGCCAAATTTGTTTTAAGATTGTTGGACAATCTGCTAGAGTTTTAGGAAATTAGCAAAATTGAAATCACACCAAATCAAATTCAACTTATCTGTTGAGATGACCAGAGCAGATAATCTCAGGTTGCTAACGGGGTGGGTTTCTGCCAAGTGCCAAATTCAACTTACGTTTGCTACTCCATTTTTTGCAATTTATGATGAGTGAGTATTTATATTTTGGGTTCTTTCTGAAAGCAATTGCTCTTTATGTTGATCACAAGCCAAACAGAGGTGATGAGCGCAAAAGGATCCAAGATGCAGAAGGATTTGTTATGTGGGCTGCTATTTCTTCTTTCGAACTATTGGTTACCTGCATTCTGTCTGATAACTATCCCATTGGATTTGTTTAGCCTTTTGTTTTTGGGTATTGGTATTATTCCTATTACACTTAGTTCATTCAACCATGGAACTTTCGTCCTCAAGCAAAACCAACTGAGCTGTTGAATTACAACCCCAAAGAATCAGAACGACTGCCACATTATCAATAAAAAAATTTTCCTTCAGATGTGGATGCATATTTGATTTTATCATCCTGGTGCTGTATTTTAAGATTACGACAAATGATTATAAGTTGAAAGCAGTTTGAATTTTTCAGGTACATGGAGTGTAGCTAGGGGGTGTATTGGCAATGAGATAGAACAGTGTAGAGCATGAAATGCAATTTCTTAGCTACAGGAAACATTCGCCAATATAAATTTGCAACATTCATAGCAGGAAGAAGACATTAATGAGCAAGTTGAGTTCTTGTTTTTTGCAAGTGACGGGCAGTGGGATGTTATCCCCAACAAGGTTGGTTCTCCCACTTTAAACACTCAGCAGCTACTTGTTCGAAAATCTTACAATATCCTACAAGGTCTTATCTTTCTTCACATTGCTAGCTATGTCGATTAATCCATTCTATATGACTTAATAATGATCCTGCTTGTCCAAGGTCATGGAATTTCGAACAGCAGTTCAATCTTGATGGAGCTCATTGATGAAATTCCATGTTTTTCTCTTCCAAACATATTTGTATATGCTGAAATCCAACAAATATACTGGCCTAACTAAAAAACCATGCCCATTTCCTTACGGCTAATGTTACAAGTTCAGAATCATCCTTCTATGTCTTTGTGCTGTCGTTGCTTGGTTTTGTGATTCCATTCATGATTCATGTCTTCTGCTGCCACAGGAGGCCATTGCCCTCGTGAGAATGGAACGAGAACCAGCAGCACAGACATTGATCGAGACTGCTTTCTCTCGTGGCGGCGGCGCAGACAATATTACCTGCATTGTGGTGAGATTTCACGATGACAATCTTGAAGCAAATTTCACAACTTTGGGGAAGGCTTGACCCTTTTTTAATTTGTCAACCTATGTTTACTCTCTTTAAAAAAAATTAAAAAAATGTTTTTCATGTCTCAAACTCTCATAAACTTGGATGTACTGCCAATCTAATTTGCAGATTATATTTACTTTAAGATAGTTGATAGAATTCTTTCAACAAAGAACACGCCGAAACACTTTGTAGCTTCAACATGCCCTCAGAGTTGAGTGACAGGTTCAAATTTTGCTGGTTGAACTGTTGATTCATACAATCCATTTCTCTAGAAGTTACACTGCACAGTGGTTCCACTGCAACTTATAGCATATTTTCATTTCTACTTTTTTTGAAAAGTAATTTCTGATCAAGAAAAATGAAGCCTCGGTCGAAAATGATGACAGTAATGCATTGATCGAGGAAGATGAAGCATGTAAACACATCAGTGCAGTAAAAGAGTCAAGAGCCTATTCAGTTGCTATAAACCATAAGCAGAAAATGTTCAATAAAGCCAATTGAACCAATCAAAAGTAGTCCAATCTTCACTCTTTTGGAGTAGTCTTGTTGTCCACAGAAGCCTTGTTGTATTCTTCTAATTCTTTTTTGTATGCATTGAGGCCTTCTGCAGCTTTGTCATTCCATGTCTTCTTCTCACCTTCACTCATTTCCTGTAGGAAGAACCCATGGATGGAATGAATCTCTCTATAAACACCAATTCACATTCTTGCGTGCTTATCGACTTAGACACTGATGAAAGGGAAATACCTTCCACTTCACCGAAATCATAGCATTCAAGGTAGTATTTGGAATGCCTGGTCTTTCCTCCACGAGTTGTTTCTTTGCTTCCTTGCTGCAATAGCAATTCTATTAATCTACTTCCCTTAAAGGGCTTGCAAAGATTATCATTAGATGCACACCTAAAGAGAAGAAAAGAAGAGGGTGGTCTCTTCGGCCTATTGGGATCAGCAACTTGTTCTCCCTTCTCTTTATTTTTCCTGATACGATCCTGCTTAGTTTTCTGTTTCAGATATCAATAGAATTTACTCCCTCGTTGGATTTTTTAAACAAGAAACAAAGAGTAAAAATGAAGGAAACCAATTAACCTTGATCATGTTGTCTGTTTTCTCCTTCTTCTTAAGCAGCTGAAGGGCTTCCTGCTTCAAGACTTTGATGTGAACCTCCTCTTCCTTGGCTAGAGTAGCAGCCTCCTGGTTCCGACACTGAATCAGTATCTTTTGGATCAATTGATGGTTAATCTCAACCTTAGTTTTCATACCTCAGTCTTCTTTTGCTTGTAGAGTTCCATTTCCTGGTTGTAGTTTTCCTTCAGCTTCTTAGCAATCTGAGGGAATGCTTTGTGCATGAACAAAATTATTCAAATTGAAAACACACACACACACAAAATCGAATTGCACCTCCTCATAGGGAGCTTTCTGTTCTTCCATCATGTTCTTCCACTCCTCCCCTGCTATTTTAGAAATCTGAGGTAGACACACACTGCGGTATTAACAATAAGCTAACTAAGAATTGCAACAACATATCGGGGTTGTTTTCTTAAACTAGTTACTTCAAGGATGGTCTTCTTTTCTTGTAGCAGAGTTTCACGGCGTTCTTTTGAGAACAAGAAGAAAGCTGACATTGGTCGCTTTGGTTTCAAAGGATCCTTCTCTTTCCTGAAAAGAAAATATTGTGATGCAAAATTTAATCTTGTGCGAAAGATATCGAGCATATTTACTTACCTTACTTTCTTGCCCTCCTGTTCAACTTCCTGTTTGCGCAATTGAACAACCGTAATCAGCACAGAACAGAATCTCTTTATGACTGAGAAAAGCTGGATCTATGTTAAACAATTAACCTGTTGAAACTGCAAATATTGTTCCAGCAACTCCATGGCGGTCTTTTGCATCTGCTCTTCTTCAAGAAGCTTCAGTGCCTCTTTCTCCCGTTTATCTTGCTTGACGACTTCCAGGTAGGCCTCTTTCTCCTGCTGGTATTTGTCTTCATAGGGCTTCTTTTCGACTGCGCTCAATGCCTTCCATTTCGCTCCAAGCACGTTGGAAACCTCCTTGAAATCAGCACTAGCGTTCTCTTTTTTCACCTACAACAACTCTATTACAGCTTATGAAATAAAAAAAAAAATATATAGTCATTGTTAGCTTACATCGTTCCACTGATCTTTGCACCACGAGACATATGCGGGGCATGGTTTCTTCTTCTCGCTGGCCTTTTTGCCTTTCTTCTTCTTCTTCTTCTCGTCCTTATCTTCGTCCTTCCCTCTTAGAGACTTAATAAGAGGAAAGCTCTGTGAAAATCAACAAGACCACTTAATCCATAGAAAATGGAACAAATCTAAGTTTTTTTTTTTTTTCAAATGAAACAAAAAACAGAACTTCACCATTGTGGGCTTGAACTCCTTCAACTTTTGGATCTTCTTAAGCTCCTCCTGCAGCTTTTCGTGCTCCTTGCCACGGTTCTCGATCTCCTCATCCTTCTGCTTCAGCTGCTCGTCGCGTTGCTTCAGGAGATCCTCCGTCTTCTCCTTCTCGAGCTGGAGCTGCTGGAGCCTGCCCTGCAGCTGGAGCAACTCGTCTTCGAACGAATTCTTCCCCGCTGACGAAGACTTGGACTTCTCTTTCTTGGCGTTCTTGGGCGAGACAAGGGCAGAGACGCCTTCACCGACCTCTTTTCTAACTCCGGAAGCCGGAGAGGACGATTCAGAGATGTTGACCTCGCTTGAAGACAAGTCCCTCAGCGCCTTCCGGCCCCTGCCCTTCTTGTGCACCGCCGCCGCCATGGCTCAATCAGAGGAGAAGGGAGAGAAAAGGGATTAGGGCGGAGAATGAAACGTCGATCGGGGTTTATGTAGCAGACGGGAATAACGGTCGTATTTTTCAAATTTTGAAATTGAATACGAAACTCTTACCGTTAAAATAATAACAATAATTATTAATTTTTGTTTAAAAAAAAGGGGGGATAATCTCAATATTTAAACTACAGAAAATCACCTTTCTCAATTGTTAATGTCCAAAATTTAAAAGATAATCTTGAAAAATATATCAAGGAAACCTGACATACCATAAATTTATAAAAAGAAATCCTTTTAAATGAAACATCTGCAGCATTATCTTCCTTCTCTCTACTCTGTCCAAACATATAAAATATATTAGCAAGCGAATCACCTTTTACTACAGAAATATTATCGAAAGAAGTGTAGCTATCAAGAAGATTTGATGGCATCATTTGAAATATTAATCAGCTTTGGCTACAGAAAAACCAAAATCAGAGCCTTCAAGTTTTGATTTTCAATGAATACTGTCCCAGCATGCTTTTTAGCCTTCTTATCCATTGGCTGTAACTTTAGATCTTTCATCTGCTCAAAGCTAGCAGAAGTTGAGGATTTCCTTTTCATATCTTCAAGCTCATTCATGTTCTTCAAACTGTGTGGCCTTTCGCGTCGTTGTTGTTGGATGAAACAGCCGGTGCAACATTTCAACTTCCATTACAATAAGCAGAAATGAGTTTGGAGCAAGCACCACACCTCAGTTTATTTATTTTCTTATTCAGTAGCAAAGATTTGCCAGGTAGCTCCAGAAGTTCAAAGCAATGGTTACATATCACGAAAGGGGCACCACCAGCAAAGGAATGGCACAAACGATCAGCGTGCTTGCCGAACAAGGCCCTCCGATGTACCTGAGGCTCGAATGAAGCAGAAGGAGCACTTCTCAATTTTGAATTATAACTTCTAGACCCCAAGATCAAGGGAGAAGCAAGATGAGGTGATTCACTGTTACTTGTAAAATATGAGCCCTGATAGCCAAATGTTGTTTGGTGGCCTCTAGAAACTCCCCAGAACTGTCTGCTCTGAGATGAAGAAGGCACATTAGGAAAAGAAACTAGCTTGCTAGCATTGCGCTCCGATTCTCTTGAAGTCCGACTAGAAAGATTCCGGTTAAATGGAAATGATGCACCATGATGAGTGTAGGAACTGGAGGAAGAGGCCGTTGATCTCACATGTTTGTTTGTGACTGCACATGTTTTTTGCAACTGATCTCTTAATTCATCGAGCATTCTCAAAAGCTCCATTTGAATTGGTGCAAGGTTCTGTTTCTTGTCAAAATCAACGTCGGCAAATGCACCTCTTCGATTCTGATGGTAGTAGTCAGACGGGCCTTCATCAAGATAGCTAGCAAGTTGAACACCTTTTCCGAAAGATCTTGGATTCCAATCAGTCTTGGCATCCTTCTGAGCATAGAAAGATTTATCGACCGATTGCTTGGTTTTCCTTCCCTCATGTGAAATTGTCTCAACTATTGCTTTCCCACTTTTACAAGTATCATCAACTGGTAACGTCGGTCGATACAGATCATCACTGAACTTTTTGGCCGGATCATCTACCTTCAACAAGCTCTTTTTCCTCGAAGTAATGTTATCTTCACTTTCACTTACAATAGAAAGGGTTGTTTCCTCCTGTCTCCCAGTCTCATCTGGATTACTACCGAGATCGGACTCCAAGCTTGCATCTGAAACCATAGCTTTGTTCTCTGAAGTTCTCTTCGAGGTCTCAAGGTTTTTGACCTCGATTCCAGCAAGTTTATTGGACGAAGCTGGTTCAATCCTGGGAGATGATCCTTTTGCTGTATCAACAAGAAAAGGACACAAAATACGACAACTCAAAATTCACAAAATAAGAAAAAACAAACCACTGAATTTTGCTGAGATCTACCTCTACCAAATCACATAGCAAGATTTTATTTCAACGAATAGATCAGGTAACTTCAATTTTATTCCAGGATAAGAGCAAATGAGTTGATTTTTTTTCCTGACACTTCACGTTTGTCGATCGAAACCACAGATACTACACGCAGACAAGAGACATAAGAAAGAAGACATGAAGAAGTTGAAGAATCACCTTGAAGAGTACCGACACAGCGACCGCATCGGGCTCCGGAAGAAGAAGAGGTCAAGTTAAAGAGGTCAAGTTAAAGGGCGGGGTTTTGGAGACGTGACGTTGGCGTGACGGTCCTTAATCATCGGGCTGTATTTTTACAACAAACTATTTGAAGTTTTATTTATGACTTTTGGAATTTGCACGCGGAGTTCTCGATTCCATTGAGCAATCGGTAGAATAGAGACAAATCATAGGGAGATAGTTGACGATATTAAAACTTTGGGATGTCTTTTATAAATGAGAGAAAGTGAACGTCGACGTCCTGATCTTCCTATACGTGTACAGAGGGAAGGAAATGCGAGACGTCACGAGAAAGTTCCGTTCATTTCGAAAGTCAAAGTCAGTGTCAAAGTCAATGTCAAAGTCGACAACTAAATCAGAGTTACATGATGTGAACTTGATCGACCAGTTGTTTTTCCAAGTCAAGCAACTAAATATTCATGCTTGACTTAGCCTTCTTTGCTTATTTCTGGCGATGCTAATTGCACAAGTGAAATCATTTGTTTCTTTAAGGAAATTCTTTCAACATAAGGAAACAAAAACTCAAGTCCTTTTGCACACTTGACAATATACAGAGAAAATTCCAAAACTGATGCCGCTGCGAAACAAACCAGGTTTCTGCAATCTAAAATACTTCATGAACCAACAACATGTCACTAGAGCCTGTTCATTGTCTGGTTGCGCCGATAGAGGAGGAACCTGTTGATGCTTTCAGACGACCCCGATGTCCTTCTAACCTTGCTTCAAGCAATCTTGCCTTCAGAGTATTAGCATTTACACCTGCTAAGTTCAGTGAAGAAATAGACGTACTGAACTGGCAAGATTTGTGTTGGTCGATGATGTGATCATGACTCACAGTTGATGTATCATTAAGAAGATCATCTGGAGCAAAGCCTCGTCCTATGATAAGTTTGCCAGCCGAGATGGAATCATTTTGGATCTCTCCTCTATCAGACATCTCGTGAATTTCATGAGCTTTCAGGTGGTCCAATCCAAACTCATTATCCTTCAGTGATTTCATATCTTGTGAAGCTTCATGGGAATTGATATATTCAGAAACTTGAGTTTTATTTGCTCCCAACTTATTTGTATCTGTTCCTTCAGAATCAACACTCTTGTCTGAGAGCTTTACTTGTCTTCCATTTAAATGCTGCGTTTGGCTCCCACAGAATTCAGTTTCTTTCCACAAATCATTGTTCTTTCTCTTATCAGAAAATCCTATCTTTTCCGCGTAAGAATTTAATTTCCTAGAAGAAACTAACTTGTCTGTGACACCTAAAACATTCGGATGTGGAAGGCCAATGCCGTTTAATTCAAAGCAGTGCAAATCACTTTCAACAGAATTGTCATCTTCCTTGGCATTGTCGTCATCCTCTGCATCTTGAGGTGCACTAGTAGTTCCATTCAAGTGCATAGACTCAAGTGATTGCCGTCGGACATTGATCTCTCGCTTTCCATCTTTTTCAAACGCATTTGCATTATTTATCTCACCTGACCTATTAGCCTGAATAAAGGCTTCAATTTCACTTCCTAATCTGTCTGTAACCATGGATCTATTAGACAGATCTCCTTGAGCTTCAGCAATCTTCATTTGCTCCCTCTCGTCCAGCCATGCTTCTGCAATATGAAGTACCAAGCGGTCAACTTTGTGATCACAAACTCTTACGGACTTTTGCTTCAACAGCCTCACTTCATGTTCGTAATCACTGATTCCCTTAGCAAAAGCATCACAGAGTTCTTCAAGAAGAAGATTTGTCTTGCTCACTTTTTCTAAATCTCTTGCAACATTCATACAAGCTGCTTTTGCTTGAGATAACTCTCTGCCAAGTTTTCTGTGTAGACTCTCAGAGCGTCTTCTCAGCCGCCTCTCATCTTCAAGCTCATCCTTTATTGACTGCACTGCTGCTTGGATCTTTTGATGCTCTTTTTTCCTCCTAATTATGTTAGCCTCATTAATTTGTTCCACTAAGCGATCCATTTCATTGTGAAATGCATGCCGCTCCTGCATCAGTTGCTTAATCCGTGACTGTGCATGTTCTAACTCCATCTTCAGTGCTTTCACTAGTGCTGCATTGGACTCCTGCTGTTCTTCCAGGCTCCAGATGTGATTGAATACTTTTAAAAGTTCTGTTGATCTCTTTGATCTAAAGGCTGCATCTCCTAGCTTACCCTTGTGATCGACAGCACTGACAGGATTAATGGCTCGTCCAAAAGAAGAAATCTGTTATGTTTGACACCATGACAGAAAATGGAAGTGTTAAAAAATATTCTACTAGATACATGGATCTTACTAGAACTATCAAACAATGTATTTGCCATATCGCCGACAGAGTTGTTTGATAAGACATTCGCTTGAGTACAAATTGCAAATACTAGTGTATTCACTTGCCTAGATTAACTAAAATCACGAATAGTTGGGCATGGTTCCAAGCAATGAAGACAACAGAAAGCAGCCACAATGGTGTTAACCAGAGTATAAACTAATAAAATGAAACAAGCATTACCTGCGAGCGGCTTGTATAACTTGCAGGAGAATCCAGCTGTAGGATTTTGTCATTAAGATCATGATGTTTACTTAATGAAGTTTCACCATGATCTCTCAAACTGCCTTCATCCTGAGGCCAGAGAAAAACAAAAATGACAAAGTTACTTAGGACCTGTTCAGGATATCAAAATTTTTTATTTTTTTCCAGTAAAAATAAAAAATTTAAATTTTTTTAAGAACCAAAAATCCGTTTGGCATACCTCAACAAAAAAGTTCTGTAAATAATAAAGTTTTATTTAGAAAAGAAAATTGTAAACCTATTATTAAAAATAAATAAAAATGTGTCTGATTTGATATATTTTAATTGTAAAAATAATACTTGTGATCCACTTTAGCATTGTGAAAATATGTCCAGAAAATATAATAAATAAGGATAATACTCAAACGGCTAGCAGATTATCAACATATAATCTAGTAGCGAAAGTTATTAGTTCCTCCACTCTAGTTGACTTACAAGTAAGAATTCCAAGTACTGTGAAACCAGAACTAGAAAACAATTACGAAGTTGAAGAAGGAAACATGCACAAGATGCCAGTTCTTTGCCAAGACAAACCACATGTGCTAATTGTGAGATTAAAGATGGGGATCCTTTTGGAAAAAAGAAAAAAACACTAGATACATAATCCATGATCAGCTGTAATACTTCTCACTTGAGAAAACATACAAGTCAGGCAATGAATATGTGCTTATCTATGATAATGAAAGCCCAATGTGCACTCTTCCCTCTATCCTAGCATCTAATCAACGAAGATATCCACAATACCATTCTGATACTTATATGTTTTCCAAGTATGTATGAAACAATTCCATATCCAACCTATCTTGTATAAAAATATGCCTAATGGAAGTTAAGATTGCAAATCTTGTTAGAAGGGCATTAGGTGACCTCAATATATGTCCATAAAATTAGCCCTAAACTGAATGATAACAAAGTGTCAAATTTTCATGAAACAGATTATAGTTTTCAGGAGCTTATCACTTGTATCACAAAGATATCACATTTTTAGAGCAATATCCATTTCTCCATCCTTTATCAGGAATCAAAGAAATCCAATTGTTTGAAATGTTTTGCATGGTTATTTTAACTGAGTGATGTTCTTAGAATGTGGTTTCTTTGGTGACGAATGGATGAAGGATTGTCTAAGAACCCACTTTTTGCAAGCAAAAACAAAATGAGCACGACATAGATAAGAGATCAGATCCCGGAAAAGAACAGCTAATAGAACATATAGCTAGGAACTCGATTCTTACCCAATCCTCCTGTCGGCGAGATGAAGACGGATGAGGGCCGTCCTCCAGCGCCTTCCCATTGCGGAGCTGGTGAGCGATCCTGGAGCCCCGGCGATCGGCCGGGGGCATCGGCCGCGGATCTTGGATTTCCCAAAGGCCAGCGCCGAGCTTGCGAGCGGATATCGACCGTCGGTGCACCTCGGCCATCCCGAGGTCCGACAAGCCGGCCTCCTCCAATTTCCAGGAGGGCGGCGGAGTGCAAGGACCGCCCCCTTTGCGCACGGAGACGGCTCTCCTAAGCTTCACGCCCAAAGGTGCCTCTTTTCCACCGCTTCCCACGCCGTCATCAATTGTCGCTGCTGGTGATGCTGCCGCTTTGTTCCCTCCCATCAGGCCTCCGGAAATCACTCGTTCCTCCTTTGCTTTAGAAAACAATGAATCATTTTCTCTATCTCAGATGCCCTGGCTGCCATCTTTTGAGGTCTCTCCGCTTCCTACACTAGAACCGCGTAGTAGGCTTGCTGATTCCAGTGCGAAGTAGCTTGTTTTCCTCGGTGGGACGGAAAGATTTGACCTCTTTTCCTCGCCGAAAAGGACTGAAAATTTGCAGGATCGAACTTCCC
>JBBPFP010000084.1:4386093-4401907 GCA_037974795.1 Kaempferia galanga | reverse complement strand
AGACTAGCAAAGAAGTTCATAATAGTCATTTACTCTCATTAGCATTGTTGAATCTTCACATTAGGGCTAAAGGGCAATAGCATATTAAGCTCCTCATATGTCTTCTTGAATGCCATAAAATAATTGATGAGAGGTTGATCTTATTTTCCACACGATAAAATACTTTACAAACTTCATACATGCAATAGAGATTCCCTTTCATAGAATATAGAAATTCTAAGTAACCCATTAGTCCTTTAACAAATTCACAATGATTGATCAAACCTATTACCTCACTATCAATATAATTCTGAATATGAAGGCACAAGCGAACATCGTCTCTAAATCATGTCTGCTTTGAATCATCTTGAAGAGGGTCATTAGTCAAATGACAATTTTTGTCAATACTTCGTAGATAAAGATGAACCGTCTTACTCCAATCCAAATAGTTAGCTTACAGTCTATGATTTTTGACATCACTAGCACCATATCCATCATAAAAGAAGGCTTATTTTCAGCCATAAGGCATTATCCCAAAGAAAGTCAAATAAAAGATGAAGGAAGACTTCTCTGATTTCTGCCGAAGAGAGTCCAAGATGCTACTATGGCTACAGCTAGAAGAGGAAAGCCTAGACGTCAGGGAGCAGGGAGCGATGGCGGCTACTCGAGTTGGAGGACGACGCGCTCGGTCTGGAGGAAGTGGTAGGGTTGGAGGCAGCCGTGAGAGGCAGTGATCACGGTGCCAAGGAAGGAAGGACAAGACGCAGCAGCTACTGCTTAGAGAGGAGAGAAGCAATAGCGTTGGCGCTAATGGGTGGTCTAGAGGTTCGAGGCTTCCGTGAATAGCTTTGTCGGCTGCACACAATGTCGGTGACCACAGCCAAGGTCGGCATTGGTAGAGGAACATGGCACGACACAGGTCGTGCATGCGTGTGATGCTACGATGTGTGACAGAGAGGAGTTTGAACGCAATGAGATGATCTTTCTGATGATGAAATAAGAGGCAGAATCAAGGAGAGCAATAGTGGCATTGGCGGGCTTTATCGCACGCAGACTCCGGAGGCGGAGGCGGGGGGCGACAACGAGCTTCGACGGGTTGTCTCTGTCGCACGTGGATAGGAAAAAACCTATTTTTTAATTTTCTAAAATGGCTCTGATACCATATTAATTGAGATAAAAAAAAACTTTATTGAAAAATGAGACATTTATATACAAGAGATCTATTTTTAAGAAACTATAATTAGGCTAATTGACAAATTAGCCTAATCGACATATATCTATTAACTAATTTGTACCGATAATATGGTAATTAATATATACAATTATGATAACTAATATATATATATCGACAATATCTACCATATGTAAGGTTTTCTAATAATTTCTTAAAAGATGTACCAAAATTTGTAAAAATGTTCTGAAAATTCTAATGAAAGTTGGAAACCAAGAATATAATATGGAAAAAGGGAAATTTCATGGACCTACCAGCCTTTCCAATATTTCTCTGTTTGCTCAAGCGGAGTTCGGTTTTCATAACTGCAAAGCATCTTTAGATTACAGGACTAGAAATATGTCATTCAAAAAACATGAAATGAGAAATTTGCTAGCAACAATGGATTTATAATATAGTTAGTATTACATTTATTTACCTTTTTTTAATTGTCCTACATGTGTGGATGGAATAGATATCCAAAAAATTATATTTGAAAAATTGCTAAAGATAATGGATGTGTAATATAATTATAGCGTTATCTATATTCACCATTTCTTTGAATTGTCATAGACAAGTGTTGATGGAATAGATAAACGGGCAGATTCAACATTTCTCAAGGGGCCTTCTTTAACACTCCATTCAATCTACAAAATTTGGATACAGTGAGCCAAAGACAAGTCAAATATAAATAGGATATGATGCAGATAATCAAAAATGAAACTACATTTAATTTCATTGATCTCAAAAACAATTTCATTTCTGTCAAATAAGACAAAATAAACCTTTAAATTATGTTAGTTATGGGCCTTTCCAACAGAACAAAATAAAAGATAAATAAAGCATATTGCTGCTGTAATGGAGATGCAATTGCCTGTCCACAAAAAGAATTTGGAATGAAAATGAATTTGGTCTGCAAGAGCAAAAACTAAATCAATTCTGCATAAGTTAAATAAATATCATTCTTACTATTGTTGCTTCTTCAAATCTGTATCTTTCATTACTTATCTATGTATTTTCCGATAGTTGAATATACAGTTTTACTGCTGCATGATGGGTATCATTTTGCTGGTCAAAAGGCACGTGAAACAAAATTAGACATATGCTTCTTTGTAGGTTCTTCTATGTTCCATGAAACTACAAGTAGCAAGCTTCTTCACATAAGGAAGATGCTTCCTCTTTTTTCCCAGACATGAACAATACTTCAAACCAAGGTTTAAAATCTCGACCCGTATCGAGGTTTCGGTCCTAGACCGGAACAATACGGTTTCGGTATCGTATCGTGTCGTGCCGATAGGGTTTCGAGATATATATATATATATATAGGAACCAAAAATCTCAAAAGTAAAGAACTAGGTTAATATTCATAGCTCCAAATCTTACTTATAAGATTAAAAAAATTATTATCTATAATAATTATATAAATTAACATAAAGATCCTAATTTATATTTAATAATTATATACATTATTTATTTATTAATTTATATAATATATAATTATATAATTATAGTTTATAAATATTCTAAATTATATATATATAGCTTATATTGAATTTTAAAATTAAATTTATTTTAAAAAATTATATATATTAAAAAAATGTTAACAATTATTTTTTAAAGAATTATTTATAAATTTTAAATCTATTTATAAATTTTTAAAATTATTTTAAATATATAATATAATTAATTATAAATTATAACTATATTATTAATCAATTAACCGTTTATTTAATTAATTATTAATTTATATAATATATACTTATAATAATATATTATATATAATATAATAATTTTAATTAAAATATTTAATAAAACCTAACTATTCCTCACATTTTCACGATCTCAAGATTCTGCCGCTGTTCCTCACCTCGCCTCCTCTCCTCACAGCTTGCTCAGCTCATCACATCGCCATCTCGCCACCGCCGGAGGGCTCGCACGACAAGTCCGTCGCAACCTCGAGGTTCACTCGACGAGTCCACCGCGGTCTCAGGGCTCGCGTGACGAGTTCACCGCAGCCACGAGGCTCGCGCAACAAGTTCACCGTGGTAACTGGGCTCGCACGAGGCCTCCTCCGCTGTTGCAGGGCTCGCACGACGTAGTCCGTGCGCCTCAGAACGTATGGAGCACCGGAGCCGGTTTCGGTGTGCAAGCAGAACAGTATGTTTCGCCCATTCCGCCCGGCACGGAATGAAATCTCACACCATGCTTAAAAATGCAACTCAAAAATCTATTTAGGCCCCACCCAAGATTTGAACCGTCACTAGCTTTTTTTTTGGTTTTGTTAGTGTTCGGTTATTACATGATTTTTTTTTTTTTATGAATGCCAAAGGGAGAGGGTAAAAGTTTAAGTAAGAAAAAAATAAATTAAGAAACTTAACCCTAAAAATGACTAACAAAATCAACACAATCTAAATTATTTTATGTGAAGTCATTTTTTTCTCTTATTATGTGTCTTCTTTTTCTAACTTTAACATACGTTGTCATTACATCAAAAAGGGGAGATTGTTGGTACAGTTGGCACTAATGATTGAACTTAAGTTTTGATGAATCACAAATGGTTAAAGTTAGTTGTTGTGTGATCTAATATTTTTACCAAGTTTGCAGAATTTAAACTTGATGGGTTTAAAGGACCAGACACCAGGCTAAAGTCTAGATTGGTTGAGATCTGACAGGAAGTCCGAGTTGGTTGAGACTTGGCAGGAAGTACAGTTCGGTTGACAACTGACTAAAGTCCAGATTGGATGAGATCTGGCAGGAAGTCTTGGTGGGTCAAAGAGCTCGGTCAAAGAAATCAACTACTGGTAAGTAAGGTAAGTCACTGGAAGGCAGTGACTTAGTGAGGACGCATTCCCGTTGGTGGGAACATTAGGCGTCGGTAACTTAGATCCATTTGGGAACTCTAAGTTGAGACCTGTACTAGATCTTGGTCCTGAAGGGACAAAATCTAATTAATATTGCTTATTATTATGCTAACTCTGTTTTGCAGGTTATACTAACTTGTTTTATGCAGAAATTCAAAAAGCTGAAAAAACGGATTACGGGCACCCGAGATGCTTCGAACACAAAAGGCACCCTGGTGAGGTGGCACACGACGGTTGGCCGATACACGATAATGGTTCGAGCTCCCGAAGGTGAATAAACTCTAGAGATAGAGTTCCGACGAGGGTGCTCCACGTCAGCATGCTGGAGGCGCCCGGACTAGGTCCGGGGACCCGGAAGGAGCCTTTATAAAGGGGTTCGACCAACAACTTCAAAATATTAATTCAAGAAAGTCTCTAATACACTCTGCTCAGAAAACGCCTCTACGACACTGAAACGCTGCTCCAACCACCACGCGCAAGATTCAGACTTTTCTTATTGTCGATATAATTTCATTTTTGCAATTATTATACTTCGTCTCTGTAATACTTTTCTAGCTTATAGTGATTGACCAGCGATACAGTTCGGAGAACCGTGGGTCTTCAAGTAAGAGTCGTCGAAGGCTCTGAATAAAATAAAATTTGGTTTTGTGTTAGCGTTTTTTTTCTCTTTTATTATCCGCTGCATCTTCTCTCGTATTTTACGAAAAAGTGAAACGACGCTATTCACCCCTCCCCCCTTCTAGAGTCTCTACGGCCCTACATATACAAGGGGCTCCTTAAAATATCAAGTTTTTAGGAAAAGGAATGTATTAATCAAAGGTATCTATTATTGGTGCTAATGTTAGCTGATGTGCCCTAACATGGTATCCATATATCCAAGCTGCTAAAGACCAAAGTAGGGATATACATATGAGGTCCAACTTTGTAGTGGAAAAAACTGAAAACATCACTGCATTTACACTTTTAAAACCAGCAAGCAAACACAAAGATAGCCTTTTCCCTAAAATTTAATGAGTATTTCTAACAATTGGTTCAAGACTTAATATTGTAAGGTCGTATTAAAAAGGTATACACTAATCTTCATCAATTAGATGATAGGCTTAAAAAATGGAATGTGAATTGCCTACTTCATACATAAATTATTTATAGGGTATGTCGATACTTGTAATGCAACTAATAATACTCTCACCGTAAACCAACCTTAACTCAACACTAGCCACATTGATGTGCTCATTATGACCATTACTCATCCTCATTGGACATCCAAGAGGTTCGGTTTGCAATGAATGTCGTCACAAAGCTCTCTAGGTTGTTGAGTTCATTGATTTCATCATGAGAGATTTTAGTAATTAGTGCTTGAAGAAGTGAAATATGATTAGCAAGCATGTCTCTCTCCTTTGTTCTATGTTTGTCTTGTGTCACCCATGGATTATTGTCTTCTATATATAATAAGACATTGCATTCCCCTATTTAGTTTTCAAAAGTTGAGAAAATAGCAATTGGTGCTGTTGAGAGGGGAAGACAACAAGGGCTGGATACATGTGTTGATACTAGGCATAGCAAAGTTGATAGATCATGATGGACAAACTATTTTACAACTCCAATATAAAAATTTGGGTTGATTTGGTAGAAGAATTCATGTATTTTTATCAAATGTAATGACTAAATTTCTTTTGGTATTGATGTTGTGTTTGTTGTTTTGCTGCAAAGACAACTATCGATAGTGGACAGAACTTATTGGAGTTGGTGAGCTAGGTTGAGTCGATATTTTTTGGTTGTTTTACATCAATTTTAAAAATCTAATGATTTAAATGAGAAATTGTTCGCAGTAAGAGTCAAATATCAAAGTAATCACTATTAAGTTCCTTGACTTCGTATTTGAAGATGTTCATGGAGTATGGAAGCAATACATAAAAGGATTTTCAAAATGGTTCAGAGGACAATTTTGTCTTTTTTTATTAATTAATCCTCTATCTTTAATTTATCCTCCCAATAAAGCATGTCGAAGGAAATATTAAATCATCTGTCTACCCGCCCCTTCCATCTCCCCAAATAAATAAGATGATGGATAATTTTTCAAATTCAGCTCTTCTTATTATCCATGCTCTTATTAGCATCCACCACTCTCTCATCCATCCTCCCAATTAAATAGGCCCAACATGTGTGTGACTAATTTAATATGCATCTTCAGCAATTTGTGGTTTTTAATAATTATTATTATCAATCCTATATGGCAATTTCATTTTAATTAAACTATATAATAATAGTATAATATCCACAAATTCAATCACCAATACTGAAACCCACTTGAAAATTTTAAGAGGAAGAATATATGATTGATTGAAGGTGCCCAACATTGAAAAATAAAAGTCCATTTTAATATTCCAAAATTTTTAACAGCTTAGGAGAGGCATCTAACTTGTCATACTGCATAAGAATAAATTAATTAACAATAGGGGAAAATTATATCTTAACTGATTCAATAATGAACAAAAGTAGAAGATAAATGCTAAAAATTAGAAACAATAAAATTTTGTTAAGCTGATGGCTCACAGTGATATTGATATGCTTCTCATTTGTTTGCTGGTTATCTAGGTTGGATTCATCTGATAATTTTATTTTTTCCATCCTCTGCTTCTCAGCATGTTGAAAGGCTGGAGGATCAGCACCACCTTGAAGTCCCCCAGATATTTTAATGAACTGGCAGAAAATGAAGAATATTTCCTATCTATATAACTCTTGGCAACATAATAAATCACTAATGTGTAAAAAAAAATTAAGATGTACCTCATCATAACATTCCTTGCAAAGTCCATGAGCAAAATGAGGTGCATCAGTTTCTTTGTGTTGACATAAAACTTTACCAGGCTTTGGTAATTGATTGGATGGAGATTCTCCATCTAGATCTTCAGCCCTAGAAAGGAACTCCTCTATCTACACAAAAACAAAAAAAGTTAGTAAGGATGTAATCAACTTCCTTTTAGAAAGATTTACTTACCAAACATTTTACATAAAAGTATGTGAGCCCAATGGAATTCTTCAAGGACTCCAAATAAATTTACCGTGCAGTTGCTACTGGAGTTTGAGATATATCAAGCTATCATACTTTTATACTTTCTCTATGTTTACCCATGGTCCTAAGTCTCAAACTAATGTTCTCTACATTGATAATTACTTTGTTTAGATATATTAAGGAAATTCCTATGAAACGCACCTTGACCAAATATCTATGAAGCTATCCATAGTGGATTGCTTGCCCAATTTACTATGAACCTTTTTTTTTTTTTTTGATATAATAAGTAGCCATCAAGCTTAATTAAATCATCAAGTTTTATTTCATGTCATGCTTCTACACCATGTATTTGACACTCTTAGTAGCATGGTTAATTTTGTTCACCAATAAATACTTGATTATCATGAGAACAGACCCAGCAACAGAACTTTCAAGAGATTGCCCTCATGTTCCTACAGATGTATTTACTAATAGTATGAAACTGGTGTTCGTAATTATTGATGCTCATGTTAAACATGGGATGGTTTCCTAACAATTGATAGTAATTATAGTTGCATGAACTATGCCCTCGAGTTTTCAATTAACCCAAAATTGAGCTAACAAACTTGCACCAATGCAAACTCTTTGAGCAGCATACATATGGAAGTCTTAAGAATTTGACTTTCATAAACAATTATATTAAACAAAAACCTTTTTTTAGACGAAACACCTAGCATATTTGAGTTAGCTCATAATTGGTGATTATTTCTTATTTTCCTAACAATTGATACAAATTATAGTTATATGAACTATCTGCTCAAGCATTCAATTACATAATCCAAAATTTAGCTAATAAATTGGCATGAATAGAAACTCATTGAGCTGCATACACACAGAATTGTTGAATATCTGGCTTTTATGATTGGCATCAACATGACTGATAAGTGCCTTTCTAGACACAGTGTATAGGATATTTGAGTTAGCTTATAGTTGGTTGGATAACAGCGTCGCTCAAACTTGAGTTAATATATAAGCTACAGGATCTTTAAGGAAGACAAGGGGATCTTTTTTAATCTATATCTCATGTCTTACGATAAGCTTTTCCAGATATTGATGAAAAAAATTCATGCAAACGAGTTAGATTCAAGGTTTAGTTATAAGATTAAACTAACTAGCTATAGAATGAGATACTTGAAAATTTTATCTCTTTCATGTAATCCCACACCCAAGATAATGTGGAAACACATCCAGTGATGCTTATCATTGCGACCTGAAAATGGTACATTGATTACCTCAATTTTTAAGAGTATCTTATGAATGTTATTGATGTGGCACTGAAGCAATTGTGTAACAAACCACCATGAGATGTACTACTCCACTAGATACTCATTATCTATGCATTTATAAATCTAAAAATGTGTTCTTAAAGTTAGAATTTTTTACTATGATTAGTGACAAGTATCAAGTCTCAACTTTCCTAGATAGAGACAAAAAATATGTATCTTCAAGCCTTGAAAGAATTGAATCTCCATATAATACCATTCTACTCTTGCACTAGTACACTATTCCAAAGTAGAAGTATTTCACTACATTAAAATGAGTAACGAGTTTGCATGTCACATATATTTCTATAAATTGTCTATATAGGATAACAATAAACAGTCAAATAACCATGGTATGGCATATTCACACCATATTTTAAATGCTAAGCCAAGCTGATCGACACATGTGAATTTTACCATTCCACCTGATGTGACTCTAGCAAGAATCAAACGTTACAACATAACAAACAAACATCGTGCATAGGTTTATACAGCGTCGAAGAGGTCGCAAGCCTGCAATGCCACAAGGATTGCACAAGCATTGTGCAGTGCTGGCAAGGTCATGTCTGAGTTCTACAAAGCTTCTTCATGTTTCAACCTCTTTTGACATTAGGGGGATCTGGCAAGATCGTGCACAATAAAGTGAGGGTTGAACAGGAGGAAGGTGATCACATTCCTTCTTCCTCCTCTCTTCCAATGCTTTAATGCCTCTGGCACCGCATCTCAACATGCTCTAATATGGCATGAAATTCTCATGTCCGGTTAGGGATACAAAACAAATGATTTTGGCAATCAAAGAACTGAATTTATAGTTTATTTTGTCATTAAATTTAAAAGTAAAATAAACACCACAAAATATGCATGAAAGTGAAATCAGTTACACAAAACAATAAGCTATATCAACCTTATTTAACATTTGTTCAAGTATATGAAAGCTTACTGTTAAGCTACCAGACTCTGTGCTTTCAAACTCTATTAGCCGTCTAGTTAGAGTCGCTTCACAAATGTGTACTACAGAAACCTAAGTAAACACAAAAAAAGCCTTGCAGCAATTAGATGAACAACCATGTTGTATGAAACAATAGATAATATTTAAAATTTAAAATTGACTTTCAAATTCCATAAAAATTATAGCAGTAAAGGGGAATTCCACACGAATGAAAAAAAAAAAAAAAAAGACAATAGGTTAAATTTGCTATATTCCCCCATCAACTTCAAGATGACTACTATTAGCATTTACATATTTTATAGTGGAAATTACCTACGCTACTTATGATATTTGATTGGGAATAATTTAGTTCCAAGCTTTTAAGTTCGATATGAAACAGAAAGGGGAATCCTCTGGATCATTGGATGACATATCCCAAATTTGGATTCACGTGGTATCAAGAAATTTGGTGTCTCATAAATTTACTATACTTTGAGATGACATCTTCAACCATAAGCATGTACATATTTAGAGTAGAAGTTAGAATGATTTTTTACTTACAATATTTGATTTGGAGTAATTAAGTCCATGAGAAAGCGCAGATATGTACAATGCGGCCCCACATAATCCGCTGGGTTTCCTCCCTGTCTAAAACCATAAAAAGCACAAGAAACAAATTTACTTATGCATAAGCAATTGAATTTACAAATTGAAAAGGACTGTGCCAATGCTGAAGAATACCTGCATCCAATCTCTTTTCATGCTTGCAACCAAGCGAAGAGCCGTATCAGAAACTGCATTATTCTTTCTACCCAAAAGTCCTAAATTTCACAAGTTTTACGAAATGAATTCACTCCAGTATAGTCTAATCTCATAACTGAGTTACTTTGATGAATAAATAGGGTGAAAAGGAAATAAAACGAATAAGGCCCTCTTTACTATAATAATCTACTGATTACAAAATACATATTTCCAGCCATAAAAATGTGAATATATCTTTGCCTTGGATAAGTTTTCTATTAAAATAAAAATAGTTTGCCACAAACAAAGAGCTAGCATGTTGAGCAAAGGTGCTATTTTCTACTAAGTTTGCAATAAACATGGAAGGGAAGAGAAGTTTCTCTTGCAGCAAGAAATACTAATATCTCAATTTAAAGATGGTACGAACAATAGAAAAATCAAAGAGAACAGTGTTTATACGCACTAATAAATCAAACTCCAATGAAAGATTGGAACCAGAGAAACCAAAATGTAAGCTTGATCACTAAAAAACAGAAGAGTAAATTCAGAATAAACCAAACTGCAATCCATGCAGTCATAGGAGTCTAAGACACTAGATAAATAATGAAAACCAAACCTTAAGATTGTCTGCAGCACTAGGAATCATGTCCCTCAAAAAGAAAATTTTTTAAATATAAAATAGAAAACAAAGTTTGCTTACGCTCTGTAAATCGATGGATAAAAAGACTTGGATCCACTATATTATGGACAATTGGGTGCTCCAAGAGGTTCAAAGTTTTACAAAGTTGCAGAAACACAGCTCCAAGCACATATCTGAAACAAAATAAAAGTGAGCATTTCATCTTGCCTGCCAAGCAGTAGTTGTGCTAAGGGAAAAAAATCCCAAGAAATTCTCATTGAAAGCATCAAGAGGCAAAAAGGAGCAAGATGTACATACACATTTATTTGCAAGTAGTCAGAGAAATCAATGAGAAGATAGGCCATTTTCCGTTGCCTGGAAAAAAACAGTTAAATTGCCTGAACAAAATTCTAAACCAAGTTACAGCATTATGAATACAAGTATACAACATTGATATATGCTTTCAAATTTGATAACCATTGCTAATCACCTTCAAATTTGTCAGTTTTTAAGTGATAAAGTAGAATAATATAACAACTTATATGCTCTCATCTCTAAGATAGAGAAGTATAATCAAAAAAGAAAAGCATCGCCTTGTTAAGTTTATCTAAGTGCATAGAGTAAAATAGAAAATCAATTATACAACCCATAAGCGCACTAGAAATTTTCAGAAGATTTACAAATAAAAATTACAAACACTAACTAGATTGATACGGAAAGGAAAAAACATGTAAATAGAAGACTTAAGTTTAAAACATAGAGAATTAAGGAAAAAACCACATTTTTTTAATTGCAAATATATCTAGACATAGAAAGTCATGAAATGTTCTAATATTCATAAAATGAGACTTTGTATACCCCTCCCCTACTCCAACGTTGATATTCTAAAAGAACACCACACAAGTTTGTCAGATTTATTATATTGATCAGTGTTAAGAAACAGCAAAGCAAAGGAATGATCTTGACCAGTAGGCAAGGTAAGCCACCACTGGTCAAAATGGCCACATATGCATTAATATCCCATGTGTAATGAAATTCTTGTCCCCCATGGTTTAACCACTTCTAAAAGTTCAAAAAGCATACAAGCAGTATGCAATTATTAATTGTGTGATGGCAATCTACAATCAAATTCATGAATTAATAATGTGTTATGAACAGTGAGTTTTTGAATGTACAATTACTATATCTTGGTCGTTTGAATGCTAGCATAAGCAAATCCATTAGTAATTTATTGATATGTTTACATTGAAAGATTTGGATATTTTTTATCCAAGGTTGGTAGTGGGGAAAAAGGGGGATGACCTTAATGATAAAAGAGTGCATAAAAATACTTGAATCCATACATTAACATGCATTTCCCACCTGCAAGCAAGATAGAGACAAGCTGCTGCAACATGAGGTATCCTGCGTCCTTTGGTGAAATTCTTATCTACAACCAACTTTAGAAATGGGAATGTGAGACTAAATTACTTTCCATGTATTGCAACCAAGCTATAAAAATACCTGATAGAAAGTATGAGCATTGTTGATTAAAGCATCTCCACCACTGACATCCAAGCCACTTACAATATAGCTAATCTCATCTCTTCCTGAACAACTAAGGGGCAAATAATATTCACATAAAACTAAAAAACAAATAGGAATTTCTAGAAATATTTGGTTGGAAAATTGGAGCAAAAGTGATAGGAACATAATTTGTATCTTTGGACTCATAAGAAATTTTAGTCTTAATTGCATTAAGCAAAATAACAAATTAAGCGTAGAAATATATAATACTTGTTGGTAGAGCATACTTGAAAGCTCTTTTACTATGAATCAGCTAATTTAGCTATAATATTGGTGCTATATACAGAATTTCTCTATTCCCCCATTGATTTTGAAAAGGTTTACTTGGCAAAAATTTGATCATCGACGTTCCTCCACAACAAGTAACCAGTAATTCAAATGCAAGCATTGATCTACTTGCATATTTTAAATTAATAATTATAAACAATAAACAATCACAAGGGTAGCTAAATCTATGCTTTTGCAAACACCAGAAGTCTAACAAGAAAAAAAGTCTTTTAAAACCTGGAGCAGGGGTTGAAACATTACCCTGGGTCACAAATTTTTCTAGTTAAACTAGTCAAAAATATCTGATTCAACACTGTTTCTAAATGAGTTCTAATTTTAGGTTTAATAGGTTGGACTTGCCGGTCTGGATCCAGTTTAAAATAATACCAAACTAAAAAAACACAGCAGTCAAAACCAAGCACAAGAAAACTAGATGATAGAAGAAAAAACATTAACAGACAAGTCTTAAATCACACAACTTGCATATGGTCAAGTGATAACTGAAACTAAAAAGATCACAATAGAATGTGACTTAAACATTAGTTCAGAACTTTTTACTAACTGATGAACATTGAAGTTGCAAAACACAGAAGCATAATCATGGAATTCCATAGAAATATAACACCCAAATTTGCATAAACAAGTTACATATCCTAGATTACAAAAAGTTAAGATTTTTTTCCTATGTGAATTTACCTTTCTGTATAGTTCTTTCATATGATGCAGATAATTCATGTTGCAAAATCTTCATCAGATTACTAGTTAATCGACTCTGGAAAAAAAGTAAAATAAAATAAAAATAAGTTTAGGGGAAAAAAATGAATTTAGGTTACTTAAAGTTCCATAGGCCAACACATAACAAACCTGGCCACTACTATCCTTCGCAAAAGTGGGTCCAGTGTCATAAATCTCTTGATCGAGAATCCTTCCACATAAGGCACAACACCTGGATCAGCATAAAAAGGAATTTAATGGAATACAATTAGAAGAGGTTATCCTTCAAATGCTATTCAAAAAGTGCCGACATAAACAAAAAACTTGCACATTTCCATAATACAAAACAACTCACACATAACCGTTGTCAGGATCCCTATAGATTGGGCATTCTTCGCAATGACTACACCAACCCATTGTCAATGACTTAAATCAACCTACGAATGATAAGTAAATTAGCAGATTAATGAGAAAATGATATACTATTTGTATCAATAGAGCATTTACACATATGAATACGCCAACTCGGACCACTAGAAGGGCATGCGAGAGAAATTAGACAACATCTATAGATTAAAAAAGAAGCACATTAAGAATCTGAAAGAACATACAAAAGAAACACTAACAACAATTGGCATGCCCCAAGTGAACCCTCTTCCGCTACCTGGGAATGATCACTCCATTGGCAAGACAAGGGTGGCGCTAGACAAGGGTGAAAAGAGAGGGAGAGGAGACCTTATCTGAGCGGCCACTGAGGAAATGAAGTGCGGCGATGAGCGACGAGCGACGGGAGACAAGGGTGAAAGGGAGATGAGCGGCGACGGGAGACGAGCGGCAGCGGCGGCGACGGGCGACGAGCGGCCGCGGCGGCGACGGGAGTAAGGTCGGGAAAATAAACCTAATCTGAGTTTTTATTTTTTTTAAAAAAAAGTAAACTGTTAAAATATATATAATTTATATTTTATATAGTTAAAATATAATATATCTGTTATATATAATATATTAAAATTAATTTTAAATTTAATGAATAGTTTGGAAATTTTTATAAGTTTAAAAATTATATTTAAAATATCATAAAATATTTAAAAATTTTAATTTTAAATTCATGTTAAAAGTTAGTTATAAATTTAAAATAATCTAAACAATTTCAAAAAAGTAATTTTAAATATTCCAACAACATATTGAAAAATAAAAAAAATTAAATATATTAAACCTAATTTAAAACTAATTTTTAAATTTAAGCTTTTAAAATAATTTTATCTTTGTTTAAATTTTTTTGATTTTTTAGAATGATTATTTTAATAATTACTTTCGTAATTTTAATTTTAAAACTTTAATTATATATTTTAATAATTAAAAATAACTTCAATATTCAAACATGTCCATTTATATGAATCATATATTAATCATTTATATTAATCATTTATATATTAATCATATATTAATAAAAAAAATTAATTAATAGTAACTATGTTAAGTGAGATCACTGCTGTCATAATATTAAAATATGAAGTGACGCGTTTAAGTATATCATTTATAGTAATAATGAGTAATTATTTATGATTTACTTCGTATTAATTAAGAAATAAATTAATAAGATGTTGGGATGAATAAATCATCCTTTATCACGTGAGAAATTGTTATCTTTGTGTTAGATCGCTGATCACATTATACATTACAACCTCCTCAACAAACTTACTTTTGTTAAGAACTGATTTATTTTTTCTCAGCAATTTCTCTTCTTCTGAAAAAAATTAAAAATGAAAACTTCCATGTAGCTGTGGGATGGGTCGTGAGTCGGGGACCCACGTAACAGTTCATTAATTTAAATTTTTTTTATTTTTATTTAACTTAATGAACGTTGATCTTGATTAAGATAAATATTAGGCTATTTATTTAAATAAAATATTAATATTAAAATAATTATATTGAATAATTATTAAAATATATAGATAAATATTTAATAAAAAAATATTTATGAATAAATGGTAGACAAAATATATTAAATTTTAAAATATAATTAATTTTATTTAAATATAAAATTATATGTAAATTAATAAAATAATAGTGGACCCACAAATATTTTGTTGGCATGATATTTGATTGAGAAATTTAGGATATTTGGAAGTGAGATATTTGATAGGTTGAATCCATAAATGTTTAGTTATATTTAATTTGGGATATATAATTGGTAATATGGATGTGGGGATAATAAATATTTATGGGAAATATTTGGTATTGTTGTGGATTCTCTTACATGATTAGGATGGGTTAATTGCTTGTGTTCTGTATAGTGATTTTGCAGAAAATTGGAACGGAAAGCAAAACAGAGAGCAAATAAATGCAATTAGACGTAACTGGCCAAGTTTGGGGTGAATTAGACTTAACTCAAGTTTAACCGGACCTAAATCGGTTGGGTCGACTGAACTAGTGGTTCGTTAGATTAATCCCAAGGATCAATAGACCAATTGGGTTTGATTGATTGGGTTCGAGTTCTTACTTAGATCGGTGACTTAGCTTCATTCAATCGATTGAAAAAATCTGTTTGATTGACCAATTAGGTTAGGTTGACTAGATTGCTAAGTTATCAAAGAAGAAGTTGACATGGAAAAAGA
>JBBPFP010000084.1:4346591-4356716 GCA_037974795.1 Kaempferia galanga | reverse complement strand
AATGACAGATACACTGTTCTTCTTTGGAGTAATCTTGAATTAAATGATAGTTTAGAGGTGGGTTTTATTACAAATTGGGGTGTCTTTTAGCGATTTAAACTAGTGGACTAAGTGGGTTTGGATTAATTTTATATTATGCTTGTTTTGGATTAAAATTGAATCTAAATGGATCTAATTATGGTTGAACACGAGTTAAACTAAGTGAGAGTTTTATTTGCCCTTAGGGTATCCATATTAGTGGGTATTATAATATCCACCACTTCATCAAATATTACATGATCTTATAACATATGCATATTATATTAATACCTATATTCTTTCCTATTTATTTTAACATTTAACTCGTTATTATAAAGTCATATGCTAGGTACATATTATAACTTGAACTTTAAATCTTAGAAGGAAATTAGTCACATCTAAATTTTATAAAAAATTAATGTTTTATTTGTCCTATTAAATTACATCTTCTATCTCTGTGCTAAAGGTAGTTGTTAATAATTTGTAAGTTTTTAAAGTTGCTAAAATAAAACTCAAAAAGAAAATAATCAAATTAGATTTTATGGATTTTATCAGGGTTATTATTGGAAAAGAAAAAGAAAAAGAAATAAAAGATCTGTCGGGCATCATTCATCGTAAACCCTAACGGCCGACTCCATCTCGCACGATGCCGATTCCGGTCGCTTTCTCCGGTTCTCTCTTATCGCCGGAGTCCCTTTCGGCCGCCGGGAGGGACGCCGACAAACTCAGCCTCCCGACGCTGCAGTCGAAGATGAAGTGCGACCCCGAGGGGTACGAGGCAGAGCTGCTACTCCTCTACCGCCACTTCGAGTCCTCCCTCCATCTTTTCCACCACCAGTCCGCCCTCAGCACCTCCTCGGACCCCGCCGTCGCCAAGGACCTTTCCGACTTGGCCCTGTTCCTCGCCCACGTCACCCCCTTTTACATGGGTAAGCTCTCCGACTTCCCCCGTAAGATCGCCGACCTCCTCCGCACCAACGCACGGTCCCTTCCGTCGTCACTAAGGAGTCATCTCGCCCAGGCCCTGATCCTCCTTGTGAATAGGAAGGTATATGTTTCTCATATCACGGAACATGCTTCAAAATGGTCCTTTGAAGTTTTCTTAGCATGCATATTCTATCACCTTTCTGTTGTGAAATTATTTGGTTCAAAATGCTCCTTTGAAGAGTGATGCTGCAAGACTACATTTTGTGATATTACGTTGTAGCTGAAAGTATCTTTAACAAATTTGTTCCTTTGTTCATCGCAAAATGTTCTGAAAGATCTTTCTTTTCCTCAATCCTATAGTTCTATAAGTCTGACTGACTTTAGTGACTTGTGTACAGATTGATGCGTTAGCAAAATTTGGAAAACTAAATCTTGTGAACCTTAATAAGCAAATCAGATGAGGTTTTGTTGTATTTTTCTTTCCCCCAATATTGCTATCAAAATCAGGACACGTATTGGGTTTCATGATGCCATTTATCGCCTGCCATTAAGCACCTTTTGTTGTATCTGATTAGTCTCTCTTGTTTTCAGATTGTTGATGTTGAAGAAATTCTCGAGTTATTTATGGAACTTCAGATTCTTGATGATCGAATTTTAAGAAAATTGGCCTTTTCACATATTGTGCACTACATTCGCCGCATGAACCAGAAACATAAGAATGAAGCCAAGAACCGGAAGCTGCAGAACATTCTATTTTTGATGCTGCAGGTTCTGATATTTTCTTCAGATTCTTATAGTTTCTAGCTTGAATTGGCTTTAACTTATTTTGGACATCATAACCTTTAATTTTGCTTGTATACTACCAACAAATAGTTCATAGCCTCTACTATTTACCAACATCTGTAATGTTCTTTTTCATAGGGGGAGGAGGAACTGAAGGCTAAAAGGTCCCTTGTCATTCTTTGCGATCTTCATCGAAGAAGGGTTTGGTTTGAGGACCGTACTGCTAATGCCATTTGCACTGCATGTTTTCACACATCTTCAAGGTATGTATTTAGATTATCTGTTTTGGTGTACAACTGAATTTGAGCTGATTTTGAATCTCAAATCACCTGGCCTCAATTGTGAAAATGTTGTCATTGAACAACTAATCTGGGTGAAATTAGTTTTATGTAAACTACAATATAGTTTGGATTAACCAGAATGACATGATAAAATAGGAGTATTTGATTTCAAGCTAAGCTGAACATGAAATTTGCTAGGCTTGAATAGGATTTAACTCTAATTGGCTCATCTGCTCAAAGGTATTTACAAAGGGATATATGTCTCAAACTAAAACTAGTTGATAGTCATGCTGGATGACAACTCTTATGAGAACCTATACTTATCATTTATACAATTTTCCAAAAAAAATTCCCAAAATTTCTACTCCCACTTTTATTTTTTAATTTTAAGGTAGTTTTCAGTGGTTATTTATTCACAATGTCAATGAAATGGCATCCATTAGTAAAGACAATTTTGATGCATGATACTCATGTATGTTATTTGGTTTTGATAAGTATAATTATGTAAATAGTTTTCGAGGAAGCTTTAAATGAGGGTCATATAAGTGTTGGATACTTGTTTTTTTATTTATCAACTGCTAGATGTTGTAGAATAATGGTTTTAATCATAGTTATTAAAAGCGCTTGCCTCATTGCGCCTAGGCGCAAGGTGCGGGCGAGCCTCTTGCGCCTCGTCGCCTTAAGCATGCGCCTTGTGAGATGCACTAGGCCCATTTAAAGTGTTTGGTCTTACGAAACAGATGAAGATTGAGCTATACAAATCTGAAACCTCGGGTGATGATGATAATGATATGATTGAGAAAGATGATGAAGATTTTGATTATTTAGATATTTGAAGTTTTTTTTAATTTGAATTGTGTATAACGTATTTATTTACTAGTGAATTTTATAATTGCATTATTGTTTAGTATTTTATCCAGTATAGTTTTGTTAGTGAAATATTTTAGTAGAAATTCTCTATATATGCTTGAATTGTAAAAATTTATATCCGAATCGCCTGACTTTGGTAAGACGTGCACCTCATCTTGTGCATTGCGTCTTAGGCTCCACAACACTTGTGCGTTTTTAGGTGTCTCACGCCGTAAATAACTATGGTTTTAATTGGGCTTCATTGTTTGTAGTCACCTGGTCAATCGGGTTTTGACTATTGTCTTAATCTTGAAATCCGTTCAAGTTAGCTTTTTAATGGATAAACACAAAAGTTTAGAATTAAGCTGCAGAAACATTGGTGTATAGAGCCCAAACTTATGAAATAACATCATGACAAGTGACATTAAAGAAAATGTGTGCACTTCATTGACCAGCTAGGATCCTCTGGTCCACTTTTTTATGGACCAGTCCACAACATGTGGACCGTTGGATCATATCAGTAATACATATATTAATTCCTCCTGATCTGTTCCAACGGTCCATATTTTATGGACCAGGAGTGGTCCATAAAAAGTGGATCAGGGGATCACTGCTTCTTCATTGACCTGTTTGAAGCCTCATGCATTTGGCTTGCTCTTCATCTTCTTTTGTGTTATTTCACAAGTCTTGTTCCTATTTTGTTCAGGGTTATGATATCTTCTCTTTCGTTTCTTCTTGGTTATGAACGGGTTGCAGTGGAAGATGACAGTGATGCTTCAAGTAGTGAAGATGATACTACTCAAGAACCGATCAATCTTAGCCGAGAAGCTATTTATAAGGTTTTTCTACTAATCCTTTCATCTGCTCCTATGTTGGTTTAAGATTTTGTGAGCGTTTTGTCTATGGTTAGGTAATATGCATTTGAAAGTTGAAACCACATGAACAAATGCCTTTTTCACACAAGATATTCTCATAGTAGTTTTATGTGCTTCGGAAGCTGTTTTACCAAGTAATTGATGAAAAGATGAAATACTGCAATTTTTTAGAAATTTGTTCCTATGCTCCTAATGCAATTTTTTAGATTAAGTGTTTAGCTTTTGGTTAGCTTTATAAATGACTGGTATGGTTACATTATTTAATTAATGATTATATAGCGTGTACTGGATGTTGATTTGAAGTATGCAATTTTGAATTATTTCACTTGTAAAAGTATAAGCTCTTTTGTTACTTTCTTTCTTATCTCACTTCAGAATTTTACAAAATGAGTCAACTATCGAAATCATTCTTTTATTGCAAGTTGCTAAATATATTATTTTTCCTCATCAAGGTTTATATGTTTGTTGAAGTGCAAATGTTTAGTAAGTGGGCAAATGACTCCCATCACAAAAAGCATTTTCAAGTTGGAACTTCTCCAAATTTCCTTTTTTTCACTACTTAGATATTTAGTAAATAGGTTAAGATGATATGGAAATGTTCAAAGATTAGTGATTCTATAGTTAGGCAAACTTTGTAATTAGAGTTGAAGGCACAATGAATAAAGGGAGACCAGCAGAAATAATGTTAGCATATTAAAATGATATAAGAGAGCTGAATATTAATAGCAGCATTGCATTGAACGGAGTTTACTAGAATGATAAGGTCCATGTAGTTGACTGCAAATAGTTGGTGCTAAAACAGTTTGATGATGTTAACTATTTTACTTTGAGATATGTCTCTCTCTTTTTGTTTTGTTTTATTGTCTTTTCTTCGAATAAATCCACAAGCCTCTTTTCTAGTAGTCTAGTATTTGTTAAATAAGCTAACTTGAAGTATTTGTATCATACTCTCCACCAGTTGATCGAGGTGAGTTTGGCTTACGTTTTCTTGTAATTTTCTTCTTACACTTTGAATATTTATTTCTATCACTTACAGTATAGGGACTAACGTTTAATCTTCCTTTTCATTAGGAGCCAGCAGTAACCATTGGAAAGTCTAACTGTTTCTCTTTGATTTCCTAGGCACAAAATAAAGGCACGAGTGCCAGCAAGAAAAAAAAGAAGGCAAAGCTGCAGCGTGTAATCCGCAACATGAAGAGACACCAACGAATAGCATCACAGAATAATAGTTCCAATTACTATTCACCTCTTTCACATTTAAAGGATGCACAGGTTGAATAGTCACTCTGCTCTAGTTCAGTGATTAAAGGCCTTGTATGATGTTGAGTTCATGACATAAGTTACAACTTTCAATGGATCTTGCCTTAGGGTTTTGCTGAGAAACTGTTCTCCCGTCTTCAGAAATGCAATGAACGCTTTGAGGTAGCTTTTTTTATCTTTCCACTATCAAGCAATTTGTGTTGAAAATTTGTTGATTAATTGTTTCTGTACTTTATTATTAATCTGATAGAATATCTTCTTAATTGCATTTGTTGTTATTTTATGATAGTAATAGTACTCTTAATTTTGACAATGTCATATTTAGTAAAATAACTCCATTTCCACCCAATTTTCTGAGGAAATAAAATGGAGGATTTGGCTACAATTCAATGCCTTCCTCTCTCAAAATGTGAAATTGTTAATTAATTTCTTTCCATTTACTTCCTATTTGCAACCAAATAAACATATTAACTGAGAAATAGGTTAAAACAGTCAATGTATAGTCGTTGTTGATGACCTTTACTCTAAATCTCACGTAACCGTTACTCTAGATCTCTTATAGCACTTTACTTTACTATTTTATATTTGATGCTAGTTAAATGAGCTTGCTTGACTTTCTGCATGCTGGTTAATATTTGAAGTGTGACATTTCTTTCGTTTTTGCTTTGCATGCAGGTTAGGATGATGATGTTGAAAGTAATTGCCAGGACTGTTGGAATGCATCGTTTGATCTTGTTGAATTTTTATCCTTTTCTCCAAAAATATGTTCAGGTATTCGATTATTTGGATTAATAAATTTCTGTTTATCATATGTTAGCTTGAGGCTGAGCTAAGTTTTTATTCTCAGCCTCATCAACGTGATGTCACAGAGTTGCTTGCTGCTGCAGTCCAGGCCTGCCATGATATGGTAATGTTTTCTTGTTCATGCTTTAATATCAATCCCATCTCTGTGTTATCATAATCAAGCCAATCATTTAAAAATGTCTCCTCTTTCAGTAAAATTGGTTAATAAAGCCAACTTGGTTTTTAGGTACCTCCTGATGCAGTTGAGCCATTATTCAAACAAATTGTTAATCAGTTTGTTCATGATCGATCTCGCACTGAGGTATTATTGAACACAAACTTTGAATCATCTATATATATATATATATATATATATTTGTTTTCTATTGCTATTATTTTTGGTAATCAGTTGAGCAAAATGCAAGGTAAGACTGCTTAAATAGACCCTATTTGGTCCGACTCTTCTCCGGGACCTACATTGGCTGGAGCTTGTGCATCGGGCTACCTTTTTTTCTATTGCTATTATTTTTACCATGTTTGAAGTTGAACTATTGGCCTCTTATATCTTGTTTGTCAGGCCATCGCTGTTGGACTGAATGTTGTCAGAGAGATATGTATCAGAATGCCTCTGGTATTGCTTATCATCTAACCAACTGTTCAAATTTATTTCTATTTTTCTGTGCATCAACATTTATGAAATGCATTATTTTTTTATCGCTATTAAATACGCATGTTCATTTGTCTCCTTTTCTTTACAGATGCAAATTGCTCTTAATCATGTTTAGCTTTGCAACATGCAATCTGTCATTAATCGTATTCTTATTTTTCTTTTTCTTTTTTTTTTTGTTAAACTTTTAGGAGAATGACATTGTTATATGACTAGTCTACTACAAACATAAAAGAAGTTTTTAGTCTTGACATAAATAGTTGGCTTACTAGACGCTCTTCTTGTTTGCAGTTAATGAATGAAGATCTCCTTCAAGATTTGGTCTTGTACAAAAAATCTCACGAGAAGGCCGTTTCCTCAGCAGCTCGTTCCTTGATGACTTTATTTAGAGAGGTTAGAATATGCAATTGTTTTCTAATTTTGAGTTTTGACACACACACATGTCGGGTGATAGATAAACCTATTTCATTTATCTACAGATATGCCCTTCATTATTGGCCAAAAAGGACCGTGGTCGGCCAGTGAATCCCCAAGCTAGGCCTAAAGCTTATGGAGAAGTTAGTGTGCCTTCTGAAGTGCCCGACATTGAGCTGCTGCAACATGATGACAACTCAATGGCTTCTAGCTCTGACGGCGAAGCTTTTGCATCAGATGTGGACGGGGATGACAGCAACAAAGAGCCACAGGGCGAGAATGTTTCTTCAGAAGATGGAGAAGAAGATGATGATGCTTCAGATGAAGGAAATGAAGACGAGAATGAGGAAGAAGTTGACGGGCTAGAAGATGATGATAGCATTGGTGAGGAGGAAAATTATAGTGATGATTCTGATAATGATGATGAAGCAGCCCAGCACAACTATGATAGTGATGTCAGAGACATGGAAGAAACTGATATGAATGTGAATTCCTCCAAGTCTTCAGCGGAGAAGATGGCTAATAAGAACCCTGATGAAGACGACAACAACGTTGATGCTCAAAGTAATTCAGATGATGATAATGATGAGAACAACAATGGGATCAACACCAAATCAAAGAAGAGGAAGTTTGTGGATTATATTGGGCAACTTAATGCTTCAGAATCAAGTCTTAGTGCCCTTAAAAAACTAGCTATGGCCATGACTGCACAGAAAGCATCTGATGAGACCGATGGAATTCTTTCTAATGAAGATTTTCAGCGCATAAAAGAATTGAAGGTATGATTATTGGAAACTTCTTGCTAAGTTTTGTGTGCATTTTCTGCATTTTTTGGTAAAACTTCTTGCTAGTTTACCATGTAGGAATCTCACAAGTCTCGTGCGGTATTTATTTTCTTTGTTCTAACATGGATGCTACGTAGCTTGATTGTGTGTACAGTACGAATTTACCACGCAGGCATCTCATAAGATTTGTTCTTTGTTATAAATCTATAGGCAAAGAAAGAAGCAAAATTGGCTATGGCTCAGCATGGAATTTTACGACACGGTTCAGATTCCAAAGGCTCTTCTTTTAAGATCCCTTCTTCTGAGCAACTGAGAATGAAACCTGTGGATCCTGCTATGCTCGAAGTAAGTTCTCAATAGTATCTTTTTTTTAATCGCTTTCTGTAATACTGCTGCATATATACAAAGCCAATCAACATACTCAAATTGTACCAAACGGTCCCTGTCTACAGCTGTCAATCTTCATACAAAACCTGCATGATTGTCTTGAACAAGCAATGATTGATAGTTATAGTCGATACTTTCTTGGTTCACTGAACTTCAACGTGTAAGATATACTAATTCTCATTGCAACTCGTTACCTGTTTCCTATAGGTCCACATTAGACGAAAGCTTACCAAGGAGGAGAGATTGGCACTAGTAAAGGCTGGGAGAGAGGAGAGAGGGAAGTACCAAGCCAGAACTGCAGTGAAACAGAAAAAGGTGAAGTTTGAATTTTGGTTTCAATTCTAAGACATGATGCAGTTCTTTCTAAAGCCACAACTATATCTGCTGTTCGCAATTTATCCATTAGAGGTCCTATTATATGTTGAACCTTTTCCATCAGTTGGCATGCTAACCATCTATAATTCATGCATCCACTACCTGATATCACTAACCCGCCTGTTGTCCCTCTCATGAGTTACTTCTTTTCACTCCCAGCACTGAAATGTACATTCATACTTGCTTGTAATAGACTAATACAGATATGCTGCTGGTTAATAACAGACTGGCGGCATGAGCAATCGGCAAAAGGAGCACAAAAAGAAGATGCCTCTCGCTGCGAAACGAGCAAAGGTGGCTCGATCCCGACAGGAAAAGAAGAAGCAAGACAGGAGAACAGGGAAGCAATTCCGGGGTAGGAAAGCCCGGAAGTGAAACTGTTAGCTGCTTTTCACCCCATTTGCAAATCAAAGGAAAATAATTTACAACCGCTTAAATTCCTTCGTCTAAAAAGTAAGATTCGGTTATCATATTTTGTTCATGTATTTATCTTTTTTTTGTCAGGATTAGTCGGTCCAACTAAAAAACAAAAAATTTTGGGACATGCAAAGTTCAAAACTGTTATATTGTGTCATATTAATATTGGAGGTAGATATGAATAAATCTAGAGCACAGTTTATAAGCAACCAGAAGAAACGAAGCTAGAGCACATTTGTCATCTTAGAGTTCAATGAAAACATATTATGATAAAAATAATTGAAAAATAGCCCGGGCATAAAACAAATAGTTAGTTTAAGAACACGTTTACATATTTATCTGTTGAAGTTGTATTTAGGAAAATTTTGGAAGATATGTTTAAAATTATTTGGGTATGTTTTTAGATGATTAATAAATGCTTTAGTTAGGTGATGTGAAATTATGATGAATAGGAAGATTAAAAAAAATTTGATTAGTAATAATAATATTTATTTAAGTATAAATGATGATATAGTAGGAGATATAGTCCGTATCCCAAAGATAATTTTTATGAGATTAGATTGATAATCCTACACTCAAAATTAATAGTAAATTAAATAATATCAATTAACAAGAGGCCACAACACGATAGATCGAGTCATTGTATGAAGGCTTCATACTTCTGAAATGTTACCGTATTCTTCTAAAACTTACTATGGCGCACTGTAATTGATGACGTTCTATAGGATATTTCTCGTTTTCATTTTGAGCTTCACACAACACGATAGATCGAGGCAATGTATGTAAGGCTTCATACTTCTGAAATGTTACCGTATTCTTCTAAAACTTACTATGCCGCACTGTAAGTGACGACGTTCTATATGATATTTTTTTCTCGTGGGATTAAAAATCTGAGACAATGATGCTAAATAAGAACTTACTCGTGATACCAGATTTGCTTGATGATCCCGTGAGAAATTTAGGAAGATGGAAGTACTGTCAATATAGTTAGAATGTTGACTGAGTCACCATAATTATGATTATAAAGAGGACGTGACAGAAGTCGTTATGATTATAAAGACATTTCAATTGATAGTCTATTGTAACACCAAATTTTACCTAAGAGGAAGCGGAGGAATATACAAATAAATGAACATGTGGAGAATGTTTTAATAGAGAAAGAGGGTAAAAAAATGATAAAAAAACATGATGTTGTGGCAAGAGCAAAGAAAAAATTGATGTGGATGAATTGGTAGAAGAAAGAGAGATCATCACTGTAATAGAAGACAATTCTGAAGAAGCAAATAACGAAGCAACAAATATTG
>JBBPFP010000084.1:4310042-4321415 GCA_037974795.1 Kaempferia galanga | reverse complement strand
AAAATAAGAATAGAATAAAAAGGAACAATGGGAAACTGCCTGCCGATCATTAAAGGAAAAAATAAACTTTATTAATAATTGAAGGATAAATCCTCTTGCAAGATGCATCTTTATATAACTCTAAGACTAAGAAAGAAAAAAAAAAATCACAAATGTAGACCTTAACTCCAATCTTATAGAAAAGAAAAGAGACTTTTAGTAAGAAAGGCAAGAAATCCAGAAAATAAGCATCAATTCAAATCTTATAAAAAAAAGAGACTTTTTCAAAAAAAAAAAAAAAAAATTGACAAACAACACAATTAATAAATCAAGACTCTGATATAAAAAAACAGGGACCTCCTAAATACCAAACATATCAAATTGACCCAAACTACTATAATATAGCTCAAGGCCTTTTGAATTTATTACCTACTGAAGTTCAAAAGGTCATGTGTGTGTTGATCTTGCATCACTCACCCTGGGTTGGAAAGAACTTGCCCTCGAGTTTGCAGCATTTACCGAGTAAGGAGTCAAGTACTTCACATTGAAGACATCATATATCTTCAAATAACTAGGAAGGCATAATTTGTAGGCATTGCCATTGATCTTCTATAGTATCTCACACAGTCCAAGATTCCATTCCTTTAGCTTATTGTACTCGGAAAACAATCCCGAGTAAAACTGCCCAGACCAAATCTCCAACCTCAAAGACTACTTGATGATGATAATTGTCAACCCGAGCCTTGTACTTGGTATTGCTATCCAGGATTGCCAACTTCAACTACTCATGAATGCCTCCAAGATGCTTTACCATCTCATCTGCTTTAGGATAGAATCATGTCACACGAGAAACATGGGCTAAGTCCAGAACCCCAGATAGGTTCCACCCATAGACAATCTCAAAAGAACTCAATCCCATGGTCTTGTTTTTCGATCTGTTATAGGCAAACTCTGCTTGAGGTAACGCTAAGTCCCACTACTTTGGTTTAGTTCCTATAAGGCTTCTCAAAGGATTGCCTAGACTATGATTCACCATCTAAATTTATCCATCCGTTTGAGGGTGGTAAGCACTGCTAAAGTTCAACTGCATACTTAATTTTTCCCATAAGCTCTTTTAGAAGTGACTGATGAACTTGATATTTCGATTTAAAGTCATGGATAGAAGAATGTTATGTAAATGCATGATCTGTTTGAAAAAAGATGGGCAATCTGGGCAACATCCATAGTCTTTCTGTAAGCTACGAAATGTGCCATCTTTAAGAATCAATCAAGCACAACAAAAACTAAATCTAAGGTTTGTTGGGTGTGGGGTAATCTCAATACAAAATTCATGCTGACATTGAACCAAGGAGTTTTAGGAATGGGTAGGGGAGTGTACAAGCTTGTATTTGTGAGAACTCACTTAGACCCCTGGCATACAGAACATGAGTTAACAAAGTGAGCCACATCGTTGGTTAACTTGGGCTAATAGAAATTGATAGAGATGAGGGTCAACGTCTTATCATGTTCGAAGTGCCCCTCATTATGAAGCTCTCTCATAATCTGTTGCCTTAGAGAGCAGTCTAGAATACACATCTCATAATCGGTTACCTTAGAGAGCAGTCTAGAATGCACAACTATAACCTACGAAATAGATAATCATTATATAAAATAAAGTTATGTTGGTGACCATCATGTACCTCCTATAATATCCTTCCAAATGATGGGTCAACTACATATATATCTGGAAAAACCTCAATGCCTGCAATGTTGGTACTCATGGCGGTGAGTAATGAAGAACGGCGACTAAGGAATCTGTGACAGTTTAGGCTTCTAGATTAGTGTCTTAGCGTAAAGGTGAACTCTTGTAGGTAAGCCACCCACTTGGCATGTTGTCTACTCAATTTGTGTTGACCATTATTGTACTTTAATGCTTCATGATCAGTAAACAGGATGAACTCCTTATGTACTATGTAGTATCGCCAATGCTTCAAGGACTGCACAATGACATAGAATTCCAAGTCGCAAGTAGAATAATTTTGCTTAGACCTAGAGAGCTTCTTGCTGAAGAAAGTAACTAGTCACCCAGATTGACTCATAACGCCTCCTATACCTATGTCTAATGCATCACAGTTAACCTCAAATAATTTGTCAAAATCAGGAAGGGGCAGAACTGGTGCTTCTGTCATCCTATGTTTGACCAGTTGAAAGCTAACTTCTACTTCTTCAGACCAATTGAAATCCCTTCCCCTGAGATACTCGATGATGGGAGCAATCAGAGTGCTAAAATTTCTAATGAACTAGTGGTAGAAAGAAGCCAAGCCATGGAAACTTCTGATATCTTGCAAGGTCCTTAGTTGAGACTACTCTAAGACTGCATCTATCTTTGTTTGATCTACATGTACAACATGAATAGACACAACAAAGCAAAGGAAAGTTGTTGATGTAGTAAAGAAAGAGTACTTGTTTATAAATAAGCACTCTGTTTTCAGCTTTTCAAAGACAACACAAAGATGATCGAAGTATGATGCCCATGTCAAATTGTAAGCAGGATGTCGTCAAAGCATGCCATCACAAAGCATCCCATAAAGGGTCGCAAGATCCGATGCATAAATGTCATGAAGGTGCTAGGTGCATTAGACAATTCAAAAGGCATGACCATCCACAAATATAACCTATACAACATCTTTAATGTCGTCTTCCATTCATCACCAAGCCTTATTTTGATCTGGTGGTATCCACTTTTAAGATTAATTTTTGACAAAACCTTAGAACCAGATAGTTGATCCCATATGTCATCCAAGTAGGGAATTAGAAATTGATACTTTACTATAATCTTGTTAATGACTTTACTATCAATACATATACGTCACGAGTCATCCTTCTTTAGCACTAGTAGGGCAAGCACTGCACAGGGTGTAGACGGTCGCTGGATGCGACAAAGGCGATTGATGATGTTGTGAGAAAAGCAGAGAAGGAGAAGAGAAAAAAAACCTCAGCCATAAGGAGGGTGGTCACGTGCCTGAGATTGGCGACGACGATGATGGTGTAGACGAAGAAGATAAAGGGGAAGGCTGTGGGTGGTGGTTAGCGATGCCGGAGGAGGCATGGAGAAGGATAGCCTGCCAGGGACGGAGGAGGAAGAAGAGGAAGTGGCCGTCGGTGGTGTGGTCAACAACGTGAACAACGGATGACAACATCCTTCTCTGGCGGCGGCATGTCTGTAGGGAGGCAGCAGCGTGCGTGAGGTCCTCCTAGAAGTGGCTGGCTGAGGCAGGGAGAGAGGAAGGCTGGTGATGATGGCGGTCGTCGGAAGAGGGAAGAAGAAGGTTGACTCCGACCTCACCTTCACAAAGATGAATCCCTCTTTTTCCCTCCTCTCTATACTGTAGCCGCCACCCCCTCTTCAACACGAAGAAAAACCCCTCCTTTATGACAAACCCTCATCTATAACCTAACAGTGAAATGACCCAAACACCCTTTGCATGCTCTCTAATTGCTCTAGATCCCTTCTAGCATATCTGCATCAGTCGGTCTATTGTTATCTTACTTTCTTTATTCAGCCAGCATAACTTGTAGAGTTTAGGATGATGATCTATCTACAGTTATAATTTCTGGACAGCCTCATCAGATATTACGTTCTCACAACTATTGCTATCGATCAATGATCATCTTGCAGACTTTATCCGTAATGGTGCGAGTAGTATAAAAAGTATTGATTCTCAATCAATCATCCCCCGAATCACCCTAAGGAGTCAGCAGACTCTTAGGAACAACAAGTTAAGTCTCATGGCCATCATCATAAATCACTTCATCAGATGCATCATACATTGGATCACCAATTATTGTTGTATCTTCTATCACATCTTTCACGATCAACAAGTTTTTACCCTTCAGATCAGTAGAAGAGGGTTTACTGCATTTGTACGCCATATGTCCTTATTCACCACATTGATAACATATGATAGGAGTCGGAGAGTAAACGTATGGCAACCGCTATGGTGGCCGCTATGGTGGTTACTACGATGAAGGAAGAGCATTTTGAGAGTGAGATGGACGACTGTTCTGGTTGTTTCTCCCTGCTAGTTTCCGATTTTGTTGTTTTTCAGCTACCAGTGCATGTTGAATGGACTTTGACACTGTCGAAAATGAATAAAGACTACGACATCTTGCAAGGACAAGCACATACCCCCTATGTATCATGCCACCTTCTGCTCATCGGTCTCGGATAGATCATTTTGGTCCACCAACTGGAAAAACTCATCTGTATATTTGTCGATCAACATCACACCCTGTCTTAATGAGTGAAGTCTCTGGAATAGAATTTGGGTGTAGGCCAAGGAAAAAAAGTGTTCTTCATTTTTTTTTCTTCATATTCTCCCAGTCAGTTACTTGGGATTTACCTTGCTTGTCTTAAGAGCGTTGCATTTGTTCCCACCATACCAATGCTCGTTCCTTGAGTCTGATGGCAATTAATTTACCTTCATCCGATATGGAACTTTCTTACAGTTGAAGATCTACTCTACTTTATTGATACAGTCAATGAAGTCCTCTGCTTGCAATTATCTAGAAAATTCAAGCAGATCCCAAAATGTCCCCTAAGGTGTATCTCTTTGGTGATATGGGTTCTCGAAGGAAAACTCATATCAACGATTAAAAATCTCATGATTAGTGAGATCCCGTACTATTAGATATTGGGTTAACTCTGCGACTTGCCTCCGTAAATCCTCAATCGTCATTATATCCTAGACGTTTCAATCATGGTGCTCGGCTTCCGCCATGGAAGCCTATCTGTTGTTGCGACCGCGACTATGACCTTGATAACCCGCCATTGGATCTGATGATGATCTTCAAGTGGTTTTGATACTAGCAGACGTTGGACAGAATAGTGATTATCCTGAAACTATTGAGAGAAGAAGATTGAGGAGAAAATAAGAAGAAGATCCTCCTACAACGAAAAGGAATACATCGTTTTCTAAGTTTTACCACAATAAGAAATTTTATTAAGAATAGAGGATGGTTCCTCAACATCTAAATAGGACTCTCACATAGACCACAATCTAAGACCCAAATGAGGAAAGAAATTATAATTAATAGATCTTAATTCCAATCTTGTAAAGAAAAGAAAAACCTTTTACCCGATAAAAAAAGGGACATAACTGAACGATATTATTTCAAAATAGGACACGGATCAAGACAAACCCTCTCCTATAAATGCTAGGAATACCAAAATTATCCTAAATACTCAAAATATGAAAATTACCAAAAATCACAAAAAGCTCTAAAAAGGGTTTAAATGGTGGAATTTGGCGTCAAAACTTGGCGGTTATGATTTCATCGATAACAAACGTAGGTTTACAAATTTTGCACGCGTGGTGATAGAGCCTGATTTTGAGTCCCGAGTTAAAAGTGATGCCCTTTTGAAGTTTAAAGGGTCATATTGGGCTTTATCATGGGGTGGACTTGCATCATTCTTGTTATGCTTCTTCACTCTTAGTGTTTCAACCACATGGACCCTGACGTCAAGTACCTTGAAGTCGTTGACGCAGCAATTGTCTAGTTAGTCGGATTAAGTCGACCTTTTACTAGACTTGAGAGGGATGCTTGTGATGCAAATGTAAGTAAGGGTTCACGTGTCGGACCCTTAATTCGGTCAATATCGTGTCCATGTGAGGAATCCTTTGATTTAGTCAACGTAAATCCCTATCACCTAATACCGGTGGTATTAAGCCTGAGTGAGTGACATTGATGTAGCCTTCGAGTACTATAGCATTCCTGAGCCCGAGTGGGTGATGCTCGAGCCTGAGTGGGTGTCATTCCCGAGTGCTCAATCTTGAGTGGGGATGATCCCGAGCACCATATCCCACGAGTACTATAGCGCCCAAGCATCCCGAGTCCAAGTGGGTGATGGTCCCGATCACTATAATATTTCAAACACTATAGCTACAATGTTCTCTCCACGTATCAACATGAAGGCGTCAGTTATGGAGCAGACATCAAGGGTTGGCGACATCAGTGGATGATAGTCACAAATGCAGAAAGGAGGCATCGATTACAAAAGAAAAAACTATAAACCTATTTAACTTCATTGACTATCCTTGGGGTGGCCGGCCCAGCCCCACATAAATTTTCCACCGACTACCAGAGTAAATCAAGGAGGCATCAATTACAAATGAGAAAAAGGAGGCGTCGATTATAGTAGTTACAGATGCTAGAATTACATAATCACTTAGAATAAAGACGTCATATGGAGAAAGAGACTACCGGTACAAACGTGTCTTCTCATCCTTCGTCTCTATATAAGGTGTTGATATCAACAAAAAGGGGAGGCGAGGCGAGGGACTGGTATGCTCAATTTGTCTGCAAAACTAATATTTCTCCGTTCTTTTCTCGAATTTTAACTTCGGCATCGGAGCGGCCATGCCAAGGTGCGCCTTGACCCTTTTATAACTTTCAGTTGATCTATTTCAGCCAGGAAGCAGAGTGCTCAGCAGGTAAGAAAGGGGTTGGTTTGTCAGAATTTGTTCATCTCATCTCCGCTCTACAAGTGCACCCGATCCATTACGAAGCTGACCTGACCAAAGAAGACAGATCCAGTAGCAACAGACGTGGCCCACGTCAACAGAAGACAATCCAGCGCTAGATTTCGAACCGGATCATATCACTAATATTTAGCAAATCGACTACTACTGCCCCAGCAAAAACAATCGTAAGAAGACAATTTGGAGAACAAATTGATGTGCAAATCCATTATGCCTTCTGCGCGTAGACACGTGCTCCAGGTGCACAAGCTATAACAGAAGAAAATCGAAACTACTGCGGTGCGGTCAACCTGAAAGAAACTAATCAGACGATTCCTGCATAGAGAGAGAGAGAGAGGAGTCGATCTTTGGATATTATAATTAAATTTCACCCAGATTAATTGCAGAAGAGAATGGCCTTTCTTGTGATTGTTGTTCAGAATTAGTTTATTCATCGATCGAAGATTAAAGACTACACTAGTGAATCTTACCGGCCAGGAAGTAGCTTTCACCCATCTGCAGGCTCTGCAGCAGAATTCCATGTTCGTCGACAGGTAGCAGCTCTCCAGAGGAATGCACCAGCACCGCGCTTTGGCCGAACATGGCTCTCATGTCTAAAGGCCCTCTCGGCGCTTCCCATCGCATCCCGTTGATGAACACCGTGATCGTGTTGCCGATCTCTTTGTCGATCGATTCGTTGATTGGGCTATACTGATCGGGTTGCTGGTAGTTGAAGATGGAATAATTGGCTTCCATGATCCCTCCCATCTGGTGAGAGATCGACAAGAGGTCCTCGTCGGCTGGTGGCCGGCAGGAGGAGGAGAAGGACGACGAGGAGGCGGAAGAGGAACGTGCAGTGGAGGAGGAGGAGTAAGGCGGTGAGGATGAGGCGAGGGCTGAGGCGGCCTGCAGCTCCCGCTGGCGGCGGCGGGAGCGGGAGCGGCGGTTCTGGAACCAGTAGAAGACGTTGGCGTCGCTGACGGCGCCGAACTTCTCGAGCAGCTGGCGGATGCGGACGGTCTCGTCTTTGGGCGGGTTCACCGTCCCTCCGTTGAAGATGGACTCCAGGATGAGGATCTGTTCAGGTTTTGGGGTCCACCGGGGGCGGACAGCCGCCGGCCCTGCCGCCGCCTCGCCCGGGCTGCTGCTGCTGCTCCGGCCATCCATTGACATAATTGTGGCAGGAGGATGGGCAAATGAACAAACACAATCTGGGCCTGGATCGAGTGAGACTCTATATCTATTTATAGATGGAAAATCCTCTATGGATTGCTAATATGATCCAATTAAAAGGGAGTGAGACTGATCCATAAAATATGAACCAGAAAATCCCTCTTCTCAATGGACACATTTCTTACCATCTTGAGAATCAAACAAGGGACTTTGTTTATAGTTCCCAATGTGTGTCCTTATGGCTGCACCAAGCCCTTGGTTGTATTTTTTTTATTTTTTATTTTTTTACTGAAAATAGAGGTGCAAGCCGTCTCATTAGCCTCGAAAATATATAATTCTTATTTATACATGTTTAATAAATTTTAAATCGAATTAGAATTCAAATATTGTGTTTTATTGTTCAAGAGTTACCCACAAAGCAAACTCTATCTATTTTTATTATGTTGTACTCAGTTTAAATTCAAATACACTTCAATTAAAGGTTCAAATAATTTAAACTTAAATTTGAGTCATTTAGAGTTATACTTTAATTAATAATTCTGATCTAATCAAAGTTCAAACAACTTGATTAAAATTATTTAAATTTTAAATTTTGAATCCAATTTTAATATCATGTATATTTTTTAAACTTAAATTCCAATGTTAATATTTGTATACTATTTAGCTCAATTCTGTGTTATAAAATCAAGAACTTAACTTTAAAGAGTGCATTAAAAAATGTGCATAATCATGTGTTATAACTGAATATTAAAATGAGCTTGATTGGGAAGGGAATTAAATTAAAGGAGATTGATTAGTGTAGTTCGGTTTGGGTTCGGTCGAATGGTTAGTTATTCCTATGTTTAGCCGTTAAAAATAATTTTAGAATATTTATTTCTAAGAAATACAGATTCATTGTTGAATTCTATATATTTGAAGATACATTTGATTTGCTTGACTATAGTCGACTTTGACAAGTGGAATGGGCTAGGAAAATTGGTTGGGGGAACTAAGCTAATATATTTATGTTGACCCTATTCATTCCATGAACCTAATTTCACTTGAAAAGTATTTAAACATAGACTATTTTTCATAAATGCATCATCGAATTCTAAATTTAGTATATATTTTTTCACATAAAGTAAACTACATTAAAAAATTTATATATTAGAACATCAACATCAACTTCCCTAAATACAGAATTTATTTTAATTTTACGTTAAAAAAAACTTTGCATCTGCTTAACTATTCATTCTCTAAATTTACATTTTATGAATAGTACTTCTTTAAAGTTACGGAATGAAATATATTTCTTAAATATTAAAATATTATTTAATTTGGGAGAGAGAATAAAATAAAGGGAATGGATTGTATAATAATGAAGGGTAGATATTACATAGGGAGAGAATAAATAATAAAAAATAAAGATAAAGTAAATTATAGGAAAGTTAATACAAATTTAATAAAGTAAATTTCCTACCCTAACTTTTAAATTTTGGATTGAAAATATGATATGGATGCTCTTCAGCATCCACATCAATTACCATAAATTAAACTTTTATCTTAAATTTTACATTTTGCATAAAAAAAAAATCTGTGCATTCAACTACTCTACCCATTCCCTAAATATACATTTTATGAATAGTAGTTCTCTAAATTTAAACAATGGATTCAATTTTCTAAACATTAAAATAATATTTCTCTCTCATCCCTCTAATAATAATAAAATTTTTCACTCCTCCCTCTAATAATAAAAAAATATGGAGAAAAGAGAAACAATAATAAGAAAATAAATATATAATAAATTATAGGAAAATTGATGTATTGTGTAATGAAAAATAAATATGTTAATTTAATACACCCCGTTTGGAAAGATTTTAAATAAGGGAATTGAATTAAATTTAATCCAATTCCTATATTTGGAATCAATTAGTAAATAACATAATTAAATTGAATTCCTTAATTTGTAATCTATAGAATTAAATTTAATACTTATATTTTTACTATTTTATTTTTATTAATAAAACTTAATATTTAAAAACTATTTAGTAATTTCAACCTTCACAATTCAAGAGGTCTGACTTATTTTGAAAAAATTTGAATTTCAATTTTTTGTCAATTTTTTACTAAAAATTTATTCCAACAGGTGGGATTGTGTTCTAATTCATGCAGAAATTCAATTTCATCCATTTCCAAACAAGTAATTTTTTATCTTAAATTTTAGATTTTAGATTTTAGATAAGCATCGGGTGCTCTTAGAGATTAAATATTGTTTGGAAATGCATAACGGTTGACACGGCCAACATCATTATCACAATGTCATTCTATCATATATAATCCCACCAATTATTTGTTTTTAAAACAATTAAGCCCTATGTGATTAGAGTTTAAATGAATAAATTACATGCCACAAGGAATTGAAAAGTTATTCAAACGACAAGAAATAAATATGTGTATATGTAGGCCACGTAGGGACTTATTAAAAGTAATAGCAACAACAAAACAACAAGAGGGAATGTTGTCTAACGAATGGACGTTACAACAAATACATTTTATAATTTATTTTATAAAATTTAGCTAGTTGAATATTTAGCTAGTTCAATAAGAACCAAATCATGTGAGGCTGATTTAACCATATGAGGTACGGTGCATTTCTACCTCAAATTGATAAATTATCCTTTATTTTATAAAAGGTGAAATTTATTATCCTTTCGGTCTCTTTATAACTGTTTCACACTATTAAAATGAAGTAAATTAAGAAATTAAAATTAGCCATCACATGAAAGGGTAGATTATTCATTGTTGTCGACAAAGAACAAGCAAATTTAAAAAGTTAAACTAAAAATTTTCTCATCGTATGTTCAAATACATTATCGAATGTAAAATTACCTTATCCTATCGAAACAATAGGATATATCTTCTATAAAAATATGTGTAAGAAAATAAAATAGTGTTTTAATGTTATATATATCTATATATATAAATAATACGTGGGTCATTTACTGCATAATCGAGCACCCAGACTCGAGGCATCTCCAATGCATTAGAAGCACCTTCAACAAATGTTTTTTTATAATACAGCGTTGAGTCGCATGGATTGATCTAGACGCCTCAATCCAGTAAGTGTTTTTTTTTTTTTTTAATTCCGGAATTAACACAATTAGATTTTTTTATCTTTACAATAGAGATTAAAAAAAATTTAAGTGTTCACCGGGTATATATTTAGGATGTCTAATAGTATTTTTTATTTATTTATTTAGATATAAGGTTAAGCCAATTAGTTTAAACTTTAAGATTTAAGAGTTGGGTTATAATGTTCAAGTAAAAAAAAATTAATTAAAAAATTTCAAGTGCTCACAGTATAATATATGTATATAGAATTTAGAATTTAAGAAAATATTAATTTTTTAAAAAATTGAATTGAAGGGTAAAGAAAATGTGACAAGGTGCCTCCAATACTGGAGGCTCCTCAAGGCAACACAAGTGTATATTTTTTAAAATTTATATTAAAAAAATAATTTTTTTAAAATATGAATCTTAAATATATTACTATACTGTAAACATTTAAAAAATTTTCATTTTTAATTTTTTTAACTGTAACGCAATTAAAAAGCCTCAACCTAGGGTACTTATTTTTGAAAGTATCAAAATGGCACTCCAATAGAATTATTTACCATATAGCATCCCATCAGAATTATATATATATATATATAATTCTGATGGGATGCTATATGGTAAATAA
>JBBPFP010000084.1:4296626-4309942 GCA_037974795.1 Kaempferia galanga | reverse complement strand
ACTTGTGTACTTAATTTCTAGCCAATTTTTTGAGCATTTCAAAGAATGTAAGAGGCTTCTCCACTTACAATGAGGGAGATTTTTTTAGTGCTTTTACTTGCCTTGGATTAACAATCACCTAGATTGTAACCAAGTAAACTCTAGCCTTCTTACTTATTCTTTCAAAGTTGTTATTCTATTGATGTTATGTTTAACTAATTTTGTATCCTTGCTCAAAGTTCAATAGCAAGAGATTTCTTTTTAACTCTGATTTCAAGACAGCTCAAAACCCCTCCTATCGTCCACTAAGGAACCAACATCTACTTCTTCCATTAGCAATGGAGCAGGTCTTGTGTTCATTTCATATGCATTTTCAGTGAATGAAAATTGTTCTTTAAGTTCACTATATTCATTAAAGTTGACTGGCTCATCTAATAAATATTGCATATCATTTGCTAAGAATTCATTCTAAGAGACATCCCTTCCAATTTCCTCTTCCATTCTATTATTATTATTTTCTTGTTTAGTCCACATATCTTCAAAGAATTCTTTCAATACTATATTCGTATGTATGGGATCATCCTCAACATTAGGGGTTGTTCACTTAAATTGAAGTTGTAATTAATAATCTCTCCAATATTAACTACAACACTAGAGGATGTTGAAGGTGTCATATTTATATTTGGAGTAACGCTTACGTTTGAGTTTTTTGATTGTGATTCCATAGTTTGCATCATAAATGAGAGCACTTCGTCAAAAATTAGATCATCCCCACATTGATATAATAAAAAATTAACCATATTACGAACACAAAATTATATTAAGATTGTTAATTTTTCAAAAACACAATAGTCGATGGAGGAAATGGAAAGATTATAATATGAGTTTTATTGTACTACATTTTGGGATTTTTTTTCTTTTAGAAACAATTAACTTTTAAATAAAAAATAGTATGTTTTAGATCCATAAGATAAATATGGTAGAAGACATCTATAAAATTTGCAATGTAAATCTTCATACAAATTTATACACGAAATAGTGAAAAATACATCTAAAACCTAGTAGAAGAAAACATACATATCTCTAATCAAAGTGAAAAGCTTTGTCCAAAGTAAGGTGATTTTAGATATCACTGGTGCTTTGATGTTTTTTTGGATTGCTTGGAATTTCATATTTAAGAAAATTTTGCTCGGCTGGAAGATTTGAGCACTGACCGACAAAAGAACAGAGCTAAGTTTCGGTTGACTAGTAGAGTTGAAGCTGGCGCATTGCAAACCGTTGAAAACGTTTCAACTCCAGTGGTCAAGAGGGGATGTTTGTCTTCGTAGAGTTATCATTGAAAACCGTAGGAAAAGCGGCGCAGACGGTTGGAAAAGACACATCGCAGATGGTCAGAAAAAGGTGTGTCGCAAACAGTCGAAAAAAGATGTGCCGCAAACGATCGAAAAAAGGTGCGTCGTAGATGGTCGGAAAAAGCTTTATGTTTAGGTTTCCTCTCTGCCTATTTTTTGATGAAGAAGATGCACCGTTGCTGAGAGATTGCTTCGGACGGACATCGCGTAGAAAACGAGCATGATTAGGAACAGTTCGGATCCTCTTGTCCATAACGGAAGTGCTCTCCTAGTATGGGACTAGGAGGGGGCCACTCTTTACGAACCAGAGGATCTGCCCTAGGTTGGGAAGCATGCGACGGTCACGAGGAATCGTATTGAAGGGTAAAATCGGCCTAACATACTTGATTTAATAATTTATAAAATTTTCTACGTAATTTGATAATTACTAAATTTTATGCATTGGGTTCGGTAAAAAAAAAAGATATTTCTATTAATTTGGAGCTGATTTTATCCCTAACTATTTATGCCATTTTCATTCGGTTTGGTACGGCAACTTTAGCTGGGTCGGATCTTGAACAACGGGATGAAAATTACCATCCTACCGGGTCGGATCTTGAATGACTCCGACGCAAAAACGGCGACTCGGCTCCTCCATCCCATCCGACGCTTCTCGCTCTCTCCTCCACCTCCACATCCGCGATCCTTTCCATTTTCCAGGACCTCTGCCGCGGTTGCGCCACCCAGGCCCCAGGGGCCATGGCAATGGCCTCTTCCCATCTCGCTGCACGTAGTCCCATTTCCGGCAGAGACGCCTTGACGGCCAGGTGCGTGCCTGAACCCCAGCTCGCTGAGTGTGCTTCTTGTTTCGGTTTCGTAAGTTTTGATTGGCTTGCCTAGTTGCTGTTTATCATCGCCAATTTGAGAATTTTTGCTATCCGTGTTGAAGGGGAAGTTGTTTTTAGCAGAATGACTAATTTTGATTGGCTCGCTGTAGGCGAGCGAGATGTAATGTTGGGGCTTAGCTATGGAAAATGTGGTCATTCGGATTGGATCGGGCATTGCCTTGTTATGCTCCTTGTTTAAGAACGATGAATCTGAAGTACTGAAACTCTAGAAAGCAAAACGATGCCTTTTGAACTTGCTAGATCGAGAGTTCGGTCTTTTGGAGTTAGCTCACAATTTTTGGAGTTGTTGGAATTATTTATTTTTTATGAAGTTGGGATACTAGGTGCTGTGCTCTATCAAATTCCTTTTTTGTGAAAACAAAGAGATGTGTAATTGGTAATAATGATTCAACATCCCAAAATTTCAGTTTGGGGATTTTTTTGATTTTAGTTCAAGGTGGGTGGTCCTAAGTTATTGTGGTTAAAATGCTTCAATGATATAATTCCAGCTACCAAAAATTTTGGTTTCTTGTAGTTAGAGGTGACAATTCGGACGTGTCATAAATTAGTCATCTTACTCAGGCCAACAAAAAAGTAAATGAGTAACTTAAAATTATTATAGTTTTTGTTAAAAAATAATTTTATAAGGTGTAAGACCGACTAACTTCTCTAAAGAATTAAGTTATATGACTTAAATTATGTTATTTCTTAAAGTGAATTATTCTCATAAATAAGTTAGTAAATGTCTGGGATGTCTCATGTTACTTTTGGGTTTTATCTCTCTTAACTGTTTTTCATGTCAAGTTGAGGTGTGTTAACTGGCTGTGTCTAATATCTTTGGCTATTACAAACATGAGAAATTAAATTTCAGCTATCATTTTCACATCTAAATTCATGCATAAGAATTGGAGTAGCATAAAGTTTACTGGAAAATTGCTAATTTTAATTTGCATCTACTGTGATATATCAAATTAATTAACCCAAGCAATTCAAATAAGGAATATTTGATATGTACCATATCCCTGGTTCCTTGATATCAATATTGTTTTTGTTGCATTTAATCTTAAATAATCAACTTATGTCATCCGTATACTCTAAAGTAGAATATGACAATGCATATTAATCAAGCTAACTAGCTAAGTTGGTTAAAGGCTTTTGTTATTTTGATTGAAATAGGTTTGATTAGACCAATCAAAGTTGAACATAATTTTGTGTCCACTATGCCTCCTTTGCAGCATCCACATGCATTACCACTTTTTAGAATATTTGTCTCTGTTTAAGGTTTAGTTTAGTTTTTTGTTTTTGAGAGTTGACTCTAAAGAAATCGTTTAGGGATGCATTTAGATAATATGAGGAAGGATATACTATGCTACAAGTCATTTCTATTACTGTCTGTTGGAACCGTGCCTTTCCCGTTATGTATGAAAAATAAACATGTAATTTCAAAATAAGATGTTTAAAATTTCTTGGTTGTGAAAGACAGACCAAGAATAAATGCTATCCTGACATGAAAAAACGGTTTCCTTCTTGACTAAATGGCACATGTAGGAAGTTTATAATATACATCAAATTGTGTGTATGTCTGCACGCGAGTGCCTGCATGCACTTGATTGCAGATAGTTCAGAAAGAAGGAATAAGAAAATAAGGAGCCCTTTATATTCCTAAACAACTATATTCTGCACAGGTACAATACCAAAGCTAGATTTATTTGTAGTGTAGAGGAGTTGCTGAATGAAAGCTACAACTATTTGCAAGGAACCGATTTTGTTGCTATCATTAATGGTTCCTCCAATCATCATCCATTCGTTCAAGCCTGAATCTCTCTTGAACATAGGCAATAAAGTTTGCAGCTCGCCTGTCTACCTCACTGATGGTGTTCAAGTTGTTGGCAGCAACCTCGTAGGTGCCCAAGTTACTAATCCCTTCCTTTTTGATCAAGGAAGGTTTTGGTTTGGGCGAAGGCAAAACAGCTTCATCTTCCACATGTATGCTTACTACTGTGGCAGCCGGAGGAGTTGGCACAATCTTGTTTGTGTATTGCACTGAGGGCTTTGGTGCTCGATAAAAGGCCATAGCTATCTTACCTTTGGATCCTCTATGCTTGCGGTTGGTCTCCATTATGTCTCTAAGCTCTTGTTTTTCGATAATGGTTTGTGTGGATGTTCTGTTCTAGTGCTATTTATAGTAGTGGGGCAGCATGTCTGTCATAGAAAGATAAGAATGCTGTACTGATCAGCACACAATAGAAGGGTAAAATATCCAAAGCTGATCAAGAATATTCTTCTTTTTACACAGAAGTCGATGCAACTTATCTCACTTTTACACACTAAAGTAGCTTTGGATGTTTTGGGGGCACTCTCTACGCATAATATTGTACCTTCAGAAATGCAATCTTGTGCTCTATCAGATTCATCTATCCTGCTTTACTATCTGTAAGCTGTTTAACCATATTTCCAAAGTTAAGATATTTCTCAGTGTTTAGATAGTTGAAATAGATAAGATTGATGTCTTCTTCCAGTTGAATATTCCTACAAAGAGGTGCACTTTCAGTTTTTGATCCAGTGGTTCTGTAGCATCCAAGTCGGTATCTTATTAGTGCAACTTTTCAATCTTCTTTCTTGAATGACAACTTTCCTTACGCAAGCTGATATTTTGTTCTTCGGTTTACAACTGAGAGGGCTATGTTGCCTGTCATAATTCTTATCTTTTGCTTTTGAAGGGATGTACCTACTTTTTGATGGGTGAAGGATGAAGCTTTTAATGATGATGAAGTCCTTCCACTTGCCTCCCCAAATTCTTAGACGGCAACAGGGCTTGCAATATGTTGATACTTTCTACTTGTTTCAGGGTTCTACCATATATTTTCCAGAGCAAATTCTTCAAAAGGCAACCAGTCTCCACATGTAAAGCTCTAATGTTTAGGCTTCAAGTCAGCTCCGAGCTAAAGAAAATATCGAGCAATTTTGCTTCAGTGGAGGAGACCCCTAACATAAGAGCCTTGGTGACATGGGTTCGCTGTCCATTTTTCGCTGCTAGAGTCGGGCAATAAGCACCTCTAACCACTTCAAAATTGTGAGGCTAAAGAGAAATCAGCCTGTAATCTCTCTAGTTACCATTATAGTTCTTCCTCTCTTTCAAAGTTTGCAGCAAGTGGCAGCAAAAATCACACACACATCAACTTAAGGTTTAGGGCACTAAATACTAATTTAGATAGATTTCATTTGATTATATATATTCTATTTAGTGACCTTTTTTTAATAGTGTTATCATACAAATTTAAACCCTTGACTGTTTGCTAAACTCTTTCAAATCTTGCTTTCTTGCCACTAACTTCGTTCATTTTAAATGCATCCTCCTTTAATTTTTGTTGTTGTTGTTGGAATTATGTTAGTCCATCATTTTGGACGCAGCCTTAGTTCCTTCCTTGCATGCTTTGTTAGTTCACGACATAGTGCTACAACACTCAAGCTATGTTAATCCTGTTTTATAGACTTCTACCATTGCCCAAGTTGAAGCCCCCGATACAAATGTATCGCTAATCTAACCAATATATGAACTATGCGACAACTAAGATTTTACGATGTCTTGTGGATCTCATCAGAACTCACCTGGGGATGTAAATGAATCAAATATTTATGAACAAATTGGATGTTTGATTTGATAAGAACTTGTTTATGTTCATTTAAGACACACAAAATCAATTAAATGAATAAGTTTGAACAACTCGTTAAATTAAATAAATAAGATTGAACACATGCATTCGTTATTTTTCGTAAACAATATTTATAAATAAAAGTTTTAGCAAAATGCTACGGAAACAAAGAAAGCTTTAAACGATCAAACAAACTTAAATTGGAAACTTGATAACAACTAAACGAATTAAATTCCAGTCAAGCTTTAGCCATGCTTGAATAATTATTTTAACGGTTTACCTTGACTCAGTTACCTTATTAAACAAGTTTGAACATTATAAAACTTTGACTCGACTTGACTCATTTACGGTCCTACCTCGTCCAACCATCCTCGGCACTCAGGCCCTTATCTGTTTCTGATGTCGAGCTTCCACTCATGCCGGAAAGCTTTTGTACTCTTCATCAGAATGTTACGAGAAAGAAGAGCAATGAGCAGACTTAACTCTGAAACTCAGCCCAGCGAAAATCACATGGCATTCAGTGCTGGACACAGAAAAAATATGACATGAACTTCCCCTAAACAAAAAGGGAAACCCTAAACTCCCCAAGTTAATTGCCCTAGAGTCTCACAGGGCCCCACTACGGATTCCATTTAGGGAAAAGAGAGGAAGCTCAGTGACTGTATATGCCTCAACAAAGCTGAATTTTATTCATTTATTTATTGATTTTATTTTCCCCTGTTTACAAGAATTGTTAAAATTAACACACATGGTCAAAATTTAACCTTGGTTAAGGATTTGGAGAATATAATAGTAATAAAGTTAGGTTAGGGTTACACAGGAGCTCTGATCTTTTCCTTTTTTATTTCTGATTTCTTGCTATAAGCATTTAGGTATTTAGGAAAAAATTGTGGTTTGGGGCCTGAGAAGGGTTTTGACTAGAAAGGAGCTCAACTTCCCTCCCTATATGTAATTTTTTTAAAAAAAAAAATTTGATGAATTTTTGGAGGAAATTTGAGGAATCTATTGCAGGTGGCTCGGATCTAGTAATTTCGTCATTTCTGTGGATCTCGTCCCGAATTGGTGAGCTCTTTTTGCCTTGATTTTTGCGATTTTTTTTTTAAATCTGTTTTTCTTCACTGCCTGCCTCTGATCTGTGGTCGTGGAGATCAGGACGTCTAGGGTTTTGCGATTCGAGCTCAATGCGTAATTACTTCCACTGTGGGCTGATTCGTGCCCGAATTGAGCTTTGGGAGGCTGAAAAATCTTCGCTTTTTAGTGTTTCCGGTAGCTTATTTCATTCTTCGCGGACAAATTTGGGATCTTGGAAAGAAAACATTTTTTTTTAAACTGCAGTGACTCAGTAAGCTTCGCGAGTTCTTTTTGGATGTGATGTGCTTAGCTGCAATGTGATTGAACTGTGATTTCCTTTTCCGATATCTAGGGTTTTGCCTCTCTTCCTTTTTACTTCAGGATCTAGTGTGTCATAGTTCAGCTAATGATGCTTCTTACACACATTGCGTTAAGAATACCCATTCCTTTGTAATTTGTTATGGATTATAATTCACTTCAGTATAAAAAAAGTTCATGTTTGATCGATTTGCAGGAGAAAATGGATCTTTTATGTTAGTACAAGTGTGGCAAGAATTTTACTTTGTCTGTTGTGGATTTGTCTACAAGGTCATTAATAGAGCAGCAGAAGCAAGATAACAGAATGGATTGTAATAGGGAGGCGGCCGTCAAGGCGAAGAAAAATGCTGAGAAGAAATTCAATGCTATGGACATTAAGGGTGCAATGAAGTCAGCTTTGAAGGCCCAAAGTCTACTTCCATCGCTTGAAGGTATAAACCAAATGATTTCGACTCTCGGCATTTACCATGCAGCAGAGAAGAAGATAAATGGGGAGCATGACTGGTATGCAATTCTTTCCGTGAGCGCATCGACAGACGAAGAGACACTGAAGAAGCGTTATAGGAAGTTAGCGATACAGCTACACCCTGACAAGAACAAGTCTGTGGGGGCAGAAGATGCTTTCAAACTCATTTCGGAGGCTTGGAGTGTATTGTCTGACAAGAACAGGAAAATGGCATTCGATCAGATCAGAAATGCTAATGGTGTTTGCAACAAAGCCTTTCAACGGCATGGTAGTAGTAGCTCTGGACATGATCCTGCAAATGGTTTCTACTCGTTTTCCAGTCCCACCATGTCTAGCAAAAGAGCTCGCAGGAGAAAAACTTCTTCTGCGACTTCTACTGCCCCTCAGGTTCATCCTGTTAATCTGAACACGTTTTGGACATCGTGCAATCGGTGTAGGATGCAGTATGAATACCTTCGGGTATACCTTAATCACAATCTTCTCTGTCCAAATTGCCACCAAGCCTTCATGGCTGTTGAGATAGGTATTCCAGGTAATGCTGCGGAGTCTTCGATTTGTTGGTCAACCAAGCAACACCAGCAAAATTCAAATCATAATTACACCATAGAGAATAGATATAGTTCCGGATTCAACACCTCTACATTTCCTGGAACGGAAACTATGGAATTCCAGCACGGTGTGAATTTTGATTTGTATAATCATCAGAACTTCCAATGGAGTTCTTTCACTGGATCAGCTGGAACTGCTGGTCCAACAGATTCTTCATTTCATATTGCAAACTTAAACCATAAGAAATACGAGAAAATGAAAAGAAAATATGAGAAGGCACAAGCAGCGGCTCGGAGGGAAGATTCTTCCAAGGCTGGTTTTCATGTCTACCAGAGTTCATTTGAAGGTTCTCAAAATTACACTACTGATCAGCAACAGCCTATATGTAAGGTTGGCAGACCAGCAAAAAGGAGAAACAACTGTGACAAAAACAGTATTTGTCATGGAACAGATGCATCACAAAATATTCCCACTTTCAATAGAAAACCATTTGATATTGAAGACCAAGGGACCAGCGGTGCCGTCTCTGAAATTCCTAGATCTAGGATGGATGCTAGACAGAGTGACCCCTTCAAGGAGTTTTCCCAAGTTAATTCTCGAGGTATGCTAGTAGAAAAGGCTAAGATGACAATTTGTAAAAAGTTGAACCAATGGAACTTTTCTAAGTCCAGGAGGTTGAAAGAAAAAGTCCAATTTAAGCAGACAAATGGACAGAAAGCAGGTGTAGTACATAAGGAAGCTAGTAAACAGATGGTTTTAGCTGTTTCCAGCATGAAGGAATCGAATAATGACTGTGCAGATGAGAAAATCCTTAGACCAGTATCAATTGATGTACTTGATCCTGATTTTTATGATTTTGATAAGGATCGCTTGGAGAAGACTTTTCATGGAGATCAGGTGTGGGCTATATATGACAGTGAAGATGGTATGCCTCGTCTCTATGCCATGGTTCAGAAAGTTCTGTCTCGGAATCCTTTTAGTATCCGCATGAGTTTTCTTACCTCAAAGTCGAATAATGAACTAGGACCAATTAACTGGGTAGCTTCTGGATATGCAAAAACATGCGGAGATTTCAGAATTGGCAGGTACCGTATCACCGATACAGTTAATATATTTTCCCATCGGGTTAGATGGGAGAAGGGTCCCAGAGGAGTAATTAGAATTGTACCTAGGAAAGGTGATATTTGGGCATTGTACAGAAATTGGTCTCCAGATTGGAATGAACTTACACCTGATGATGTGATATTCAAATACGAAATGGTACAAGTACTTGATGATTATCAAGAGGAATGCGGTGTTACTGTCATCCCATTGGTGAAAGTTGCTGGTTTCAAAGCAGTGTTTCATACCCATATGGACCAATTGAGGGTCAAGAGGATTGCAAGGGAAGAAATGTTTCGTTTCTCACATCGGGTTCCTTCGTATTTGCTTACTGGTGAAGAAGCTCATAATGCTCTAAAGGGCTGCCTTGAATTGGACCCAGCAGCAACTCCTGTTGAACTTCTTCAGGTTATTACCGAAGTCAAGGAAGATGTGAGTGTGGAGTTGAATGAACAAAGATAAGGTAAGTAATTCCCTTGGAATTAAACATAGTGATTCTTCACACACAAAAAGGAAAAAGAAAAAGAAAGGAAAAAACAGCTTCTATGATAACTTGGATTACGAGACCAGGCTAAGATGAATTACTCACTCACGTCTTCTACGACAATTGCTGATGGTGTTATCTAACCATTAACCTTTTTTTATTCCTACATGGAGATTACTGCATAGTTCTTGATGCCAGGAGACCATGTTCTAATGTTTGAAACCTCATTTCACCATGAAGGCCTACCTTTCTATTTCCTTGCAAAGTGATTCCATTTCTAACAAAATAGTTTCGGCTAATTGATTGCAGGTGAGAATCTTAATATAGTTTTTACCTTCTCATATTCTATATTTTTATGTATTTCTTTGAGACTATTTGTTCTAGCTCCTTCCTTGTCGTTATTTAACTTGATTACCAGATTACATGAGGGGTATAACTTGTATGAGTAATGACTAAACCTGTTGCTTTAAAAATTGAACTTGTTTCTGTGTTCCTGTTTCCCAGTTAACTGCTGCTGTGTGTGCTCTGTTATGTAACTAATGTATGATAGGATAACAATTCTTACACATTAATTTACCATCAAGAACTACGATTTACACGAATCTGCTATCTAGAAAAACCTTAGACACCCTTTGAAGTAGCATAGGCAGAATGCCATTATTCTGGACAATTTTCAGAGAGGTTGCATTGTGGCAAAATTGCACATATTTGTTAGCTTGCAAAGCCCACAAAGTGCCATTACATGTATCCTTTGGTTCAGTCTTCGGTAGTATCACAACCAAAATTTCTTTCTTTTTTTTGCCCTTTCCTGTAACTGGTAGAAGAGATTAAGTTTTTTTTTTTTTTTTTTTTTTTTGAATTTTGGTATCTTACACCTGAATGGCGCATATCCGTTGGGATACATTGTAGATCAAGTTCATTCTTTGCTATATGAATTAGGGTTCGTTTGTCTGTGCCAAGGCGATAATCGTGTCTCGCATACCTACAAGCTTTGCTCTAGCTGTTGGGAGGAGGCACTTGCACAGACACAGTTAATAAGTGTTCCTTAGGATAGTATGATGTATTCCTTGACTTGGTTTATTATTTCTGCAAGGGTGTGTTTACTTGGGCGGAAACATCCCAGGAAGGATACTTGGTGGCAGAAAGAATCCCACTAGTGTTTTTCCTGTGTTTACTTGTAAGGGTTACCCTATATATATATATATATATGCATTTCCTTCCTCATAGGGACTCAGGACTAACTGGTAATGTATGTATCTATGTTCTTATCAGTGTTGTTAAATATTAGTGACTAAATAGAGATTCAAAAGAAGCTCTGTTTAATGGGGTGGAAGGCAGAGAGGAATATGGAAACCAGTGAAAGGAGAAAGGACCAAGGGAAATGTGATGTGAAAGGAATGAAGAGAAATCAACTTGCTGATTTGACTAACTAAAATACTTATACTAGTCATGCTAGGCCCGTAGGCCTTGCCATTTTGGTTTGTGCTCTATCGGCCTAGCCTAGCCTAGCCACGATTCGACACATATCGCCGAGCCTGATTGGATTTTCAGGTTGGATTTGGCATAAACACAACCCAATTTTTTGTACCTCGTTCGAGCACGAGCTAGAGCCTGTCATGCTGGGTTGCCAAGGGTAGCCCGGGATTGCATAGATCTACATGTAAGATATGCTAAGGTGTTGCAGTCGAAGAGGAAGCTCAAAAATCAAATGTGTAAGTTGGGCCTCTAAGTGGGCCGCTAATGGGCTTTTGTAAAGTTGATGTTACTTGCACCTCAGAATGTGTTTTTTTTAATTTTAAATTTAATTGTGTTTCTTGGCGTCTGAAAATATCGACTAAAGGAAGATGTGGACGCTCTATGTCCATAAGATCCACTTGGATGAGATATGTCATAGATATGATAACAGTTCGAGCCGATGATTTATGGAGGGCTGATTTTTAATCTTAACCGTCTAGGATGGTTATGGCTCGTGATTTGAAACCGCTGATTTACCGTTCGTGTTCGTCACGGTTTAAATTATTAAATTATTTTCTAAAAAAATTAAATTTATAATTAGCTGTACTCTCATTAAAAATAATTATATAGTAATGTATATGTTTTTTTAATTATTAAAAATAATAATATGCTCAAAGAAATTAGTAATTAAACAATTAACTAATAAATCAAAATATTATTAACAGTGGTATAGTTAGTTAGGTTGTTTGTTTCTAATCTAGAAGTTTGTAGTTCTTTTTAACATATACATAGAATTAATAAAATTACAAATTAAATTAAGAAAATAAACACTGAAACGGTGGTTTAATATGGGTTGGAACCTTAACCGGTCCGGGAACCGGTTTAGACTTAGTCCGGAACCAGGTCTATATGTCCAGATTGTAAATTGTAGGATTCTACTATCCAAAACTATAAGAATGCTCCTAATTATTTGAAATCGTCTTTTGTAGTGGAATCCAAGTAAAATCGTAGGGATCACATAGGATCGATAGAATTAATATGATCCTTCCTTATAACAATTCTACATCTTTTTTGTTAGGGCTTTATTGGCCTTTAAATGGAGTTATTTTGTGATTTTATTTTATTTTATTGTCAGAGGCCTCATAAATATCCAATCTACCGATCCCATCTTGATGGCAAATCGATCCGGCCTAAAATCACAGTCTTACAAACTATGATCTAGATAGTTATTTTTGTGATAAATGAATGAGAGCATCTACCTTCAGTCGGAGTATCTAACTCAAAAGGTGACTTAGGAGGTATCTTAGCTCACTGAAGGGCTGTGTGAATGATGGATTCAACTAGATCGTATCAAGGATTCGATCTTACCGGGCTACTGAACTTTACCGACTACTACAAGGGCACCCCCACAAGTTAGGGGTCCCTAGCCAGTAGAAAAATCCAAGAAGTATAATTCTGATAAGGACCGTATTGCTCCGGTGGTCCAAAGCTTTTTTAGGTGGCATGAGAGAAGTCCATTAAATTTTAGAGGACACCGTTACCTGGGAGATGACTTTACTAGTCTTGGCTGACGCATTTAACGGACTAGATTGCCATCCAAATCTAATAAAGCCTGTCTGTCCGACACGCACGCGCCGCCTTGTTGACGCCGCTCCGTCGGAGTGTGACTCATTACGCACCCACTCAGCCGCCCAACCAATGGACTATAGCCGCGTCGGCAAAATAAAAAAACTTGATTATTAATTTAATTACTTAAATTGTTTAGTAAGGTGGATCAATTCGGTTAGTCTGACTCAAATTGACGACTCTATCTAAGGACATATATGGACTCTGGGGCGGTGTGATGGTTAAGATATGGAAAATTATCATATAAAGTTAAGAGATCGAAACTCGGCGCATCAGAGTATGTCTCTCCCATGTCTTAATCATTTATATTAATAGTTAGTAGTCATCCGTGAATCACCTCCTTTGTATTGGCCTAAGATAGATTGCCGAGGTGGTGAGAGCGAGTGAATGAATCAG
>JBBPFP010000084.1:4258261-4281143 GCA_037974795.1 Kaempferia galanga | reverse complement strand
TCTAACTTCAGATTAAAGTAGTTAGATTTTACCTTTAGGATTTGGATTATAGCGTTCAAACTAAAAAAATTAGAACTAAAAAAATTTAGGTACTCTCAGAGTAAAAATATATTGATTTCTTTTAAAAAATAAATTTAGGTGTCTTAACGAGGCACTCTCCTTTGGTAGGATCAACTCTTTTCTTCTGTCCTCCTTTGACACAACGAAATTAGGATCAAAGCTTAAATTTAAATATAATTTATATTTTCACCCGGATCTTTAAACCATCCGAACGGGCTCTGATCTCAGATAGGGTATCAATCATCCCCAATCCATACATTTGTGGAGAAAAGATCTGATCTGCTGAATCAAATCTCTTGAATCCCCTCAATTAAGCCATCGCAGACGGTTTCGTAGCGAACGATCACAGCCCGTATATATATAAATATATATAAATTTGTTGCCTCATGATATTTTTGTTCTGGTTCTCCGCGGGTAGTTTTTACAAGGGGGTGCTATAAATGGAACAAGAAGGGGCCCACCACGTTAAAGAATCGGTGGCTAGGATTATCGCCTAAAACCAAATAAAAACAGAAGGGTGACAGCAAGTGCTATTGGAATTGTAAGGTCATAGCTGCAAGTACACACTGGAGGGGATCCTTCAGTTATCCATCCCACCTCGTTATCTTTTACCCTTACGCAACGCTCACTCCGTCGCCGTCGCCGTCGCCTCTCTCTCACATCAGCGTTGGGATGTCGGGGGTGCTCCGATGGAGAAGACTCCGTGATGCAGCTGTGCGCGCCGCCAGCAGCCAGATCTCGGCTTATGCCTCCGAAACCGAGCCCGTATGCCGCCTTTCCCGCCGCCGTCCGTCCTCCGACTTCGCCGCTGACGATCGGCGCCGCCTTCTCCAATCGTCCCCAGCGGTCGCCTCCTCGCACCGCTGCCTGGGCCTTTTACGCCAGGATCGGCACAAGTGGGACGGCGGAGCCGACGAGTTCCGCACGCGGCGCATCCGAGCCGAGGCACAGTGCCCTCGCTGCTCCCACCACATGGATATCCTTTTCTGCAACCGATTCTCTTACTCCGTCGCCGGAGGAAGCTTAGGAGGAGGGTATCAAGCCCTCAATATATGCCCTAGCTGCAGGACTGCTTATTATTTCCGCCCTCATAAGCTCGTCCCCCTTCAGGGTACCTTTGTCGAGGTCGGGCGCCTTCGAGATGCCGAACTTGCGAAGGGAAGAGGGGAGGACGAGGAAGATGGAAAACGCTTAAAGACCCCATTTTTGGAGGTGCTCAGGTCTTCCTTTGCTGGGGAGCCGCCGGAGAATTGGCCGCCGATGCCTGGGCCGCCAGAGAGTAATGGGTTGGCGGTGCATACACCACCAGGGCCTCCGTTTCCCCCTAACTTAAATGTCGTCAGGGTGTCCGGTCCTGGTGGAAGCGGGGGAGGAGGCGGATCGGGCAGTGGCAGTGGCAGTGGGTTCAATGGGAAAGACGGCTGGGGTGGGTCGAATTTGGGAAAGGACTTGCCGACGCCAAAGGAAATATGCGAGGGGCTTGACAAATATGTAATAGGGCAGGAGCGTGCAAAAAAGGTACAATTTTTATCATTCCTTATTTCTAGACAGTATACTTAATTTGGGAGCCTTCGGATAATAACGGTGTTACAGGGGTCCTTGTTAATGAAATTTGGCAAACTGTTACTTTAGATCACTTGTACATTTAAAAATCTTCTTGGAATAAATCTTCATGGAATTGGATTGACATAAGGAAAGAGCTTTGGGAATTTTTTACTTTGGACCCTCGTGTCTTTAGATTCAAGTGTTTTTTTTTGTTTTATCCTCTTTTAGTTATTCTTTTTGATTATGAGTTCCAAAGCTAATATATCTCAATCCTGTTACACACCTATACTAGAAGTAGCTTACAAGTAGAGTGTCAATAGGTTATGAAAATACGAGGTCTTGGTTGCTACATCCTTTTGACTTAAATTTATAGATTATTTGAAGTTAGCTATATGGATCTTGATTGCTCTGTTGAGCTCTATATAAGACTATATCATTAACATTAGTACTAGATAAATCAATTAAATTATTATTAGTACATTGACTTGTCTTTACCTAACCTTTACACTTCCCAAATGTAATTGATTCAACTAATCCATGTATTATTCTGACTGCTTTGTACATTACCCCCTCCCCCTTGTCGTTATATTCTCTGTTTTATCATCTTTGCGAGTGACACCTAATTGCTCCCATATAATTGTTTTGTTTAAAAATAATTTGCTGTCTGAACTATTTCCAAACAGCTAAGGTCCAAAAAGAGTATTTAGGCGATATATGATCGATCCACTATATAGTGCATATGTTGTTTGTGGAGACTTATGCAAGGGCATATACAATCAATATTAAAGATATCCAAAAATATTTATATTTATAAAAGAAGGGTTTAGGGTACAACCAATGAAGTATTTTTATTGACACATTCAATTCATATTTCCACACAAAGAATAAAATATGTAAATCTTATAATGCTAAACACATAAATATAACAATAGTTATTAATCAACAATGTGACAAGATCTTATATAGTTAACATCTAAAGTGTTTATCACTTACAAAAATAAGTATACAATTTACTAATGAAACCTAAGATGGCTTACAGTTTTAAGTCAATTTGGTACATTGCAAATTAGTTTGAATGATTTCTTGCTGTATATGTAGACGGCATATGCTATATATAGTCCCCTTCAAAGTCCACTTGTGTTACTTTCTAAAATGATGCTAACACTCCAACACTTTTTATCAGTTTTAGAAAAATTTTGTAGAAATTTTCTTTTAACATAAGAGGGGCACAACCATCAAACTTGGCTCTATAAGACCCTAGCTGAGCTTAGTCTAGATTTCTTTTTCTTAGGGTCTGTCCATTTTTAGCTTTAGTCTTGGTCATTCTTTTTGTTGTCTTATTGGCACTATAGTATGTGGCACTTTGTGGCTAAGCCCTCATTTTGCAATTTGTTTACAGATTATTCTCTCTTTTCTTTATCGTGTTACTAAGACAATCTATTTCCCTTCTGAAACTCTTTTTTTTCCTTATTATATGTGCATTTCTTCAAAATCGAATCTAAAGCTTTATCTCAACATTTAATTTTTTTGGGGATTCATATGTTTTATTATGGCGTATTTAGTTACATATTATAATCATCTTCATAATTTTTGGCTCCTTTCTGACGACTTTACAAGAACTGAATCTAATCCTAATATCACATCCCCTATGTATTTCATTACATGGAGTCGTCTTTCGCAGTTGCAAAGATCAACAAACTGTTAGTCCATTAAAAAAAAAAAAAAAAGGATCCCTTCTGGTGAAGAAATCCTTGAATGAACATTGAACGGTCCCTAACTTCTATGCTTCCCAGTATTTGGGAATTTTATTGTGTTTCACTATGATTGTCCATTATATTCTAAGTCACAATTCAGGTTCTTGCTGTTGCTGTTTACAACCACTACAAAAGGATACATCATGCTTCCTTACAGAAAGGGTAAGTGGTGATGTGTTACTGTTTTCTCAATCAATGATGATCCCAGTTTCACTTTTATGGCTGATGTTGACTTCAAAATTAAATGAACCAGATGTTTCTCATTAGCTTAGTAATTTATTGCAAGTTCTTTGACTCCATTCTCATGCTCATGAGCTCAATGCTTTTATGATACCCAGTTCTGGAGCCGACTCAGAGAATTGTGAGACAGATGATAATGATGAGGACAATGTGGAGCTCGAGAAAAGCAACGTGCTTTTGTTGGGCCCTACTGGATCAGGTTTGAAGTTACCTGGTTCTGATTTTCTTTCCTTCAAAAAAGAAAACAACTTGTGTGGGCATTTTCATAGTCATAGCATTTACTACTCTTTTTGGTTTGTCTGACCTCTCCATGTACTGGCACATTTTATTGGACAGGAAAGACATTACTTGCTAAAACTTTGGCGCGCTTTGTTAATGTACCATTTGTCATAGCAGATGCAACAACATTAACGCAGGTTAGTTCTTTTCTTTTGATTTAGATGTTTGATTGCTAAGTTCATTTCAAAATGTTGATTTTTGTGATCAAACTCATGATATTATTGTTGAACTTGTGGCAAAGTTTCTATTTTTCTTTTTCTTTCTTGGTCAATATTTGTGATTGCTTAGCATGATGGAGGACGCATATACTGCCTCCATACTCATGTTGAACATTGAGACTGAAACAGATGCAATAGTAACACTTAATTCAACAACAACAATCAAGCTCTATCCCACTAGGTGAGGTCGACTAATAGTAATACTTAATTTACCAAAGAAAAATTTTGTTATGAAGAAGATGATGAGCATATGGGGATTGGGTCTCGTCTAAAGTTTCTAAATAATAAAAATTGGAAAGTTATTCTTGGAAATAATAAATTTTATACCTATGTACTTGATCAATGAATTTAGTATTTTTTAACAAAAAGACTCTTACAAAGTAAATTCTAAAAAACACTTTAAAATTAAATTTTAATTTGCATCATGCTCTCCCTAGCCGACCTCACCTAGTGGGATAAAGTTTGGTTGTTGTTGTATCATTCTCTCCCTACCAAGAAAACTAGACTTCATTTAAGGTAACAACATCATAATTTATTTTGTTGATCCTTAAATAGTTGCATCCTTGTCTTCCATCAAATCCTTGAAATCTTTTGTGTGTGTGTTTTCTCTACAGTAATCATGTCTTGAATGATTGTGCTAAGGAGAATGAGAATGCAACACCAAAACTTACCTAGTATAATTTGTGACAAGTTAGCATGTGAGGGGGAAGTTTGAATGTCTTCCAGTGAGATAGCAAATTCTATAAACTAAAAATTTAACTAATGTTTAAATAAGTTAACAAGTTAAAAAATAATCATGGAATGCATCTCTTATTTTCTAAATAAGACAATTACCAAATCAAGGACTACCTTAATTAACTTATTATCCAAAACAAAAGTATCTACTGAAAAAAAAGAACTCTTACAATCCAAAAAACTTAAAAGTGAATTTCCTAATTTACACCACTAATGCCCCTATTGCTCATGAGTGAAACTTTTTAGAAACAACTGCACAGACAGCTCCACACTTGTGTCTAACGTAGCCTGTCGGCATAGTAAATTGAAGTTCTCAAAATCTTGGCGAGTAGTATGTGTAGTTGCCAACAGTAATATATTCTCATTATCTTGATTGCTTAAGGGGTATCATATGCATGAGAATTTCTTACTAGTCAATAAGGAAATCCTTGTTGGTTTTTGAGCAACATACTACAAAGCTAGAATTTTGTATTTTTGCATCATCAAGCAGATAATTGACATAGTTTTGACAATTGACAAATTCATGATATGGATTAAAACTACAACACTTTTCTGTTTAGTTTAATTTCTGTTAACTCAAAATTTTTTTGTCCTCACAGGCAGGATATGTTGGAGAGGATGTAGAATCAATACTGTACAAATTGCTTACGGTTTGTTTGTCTATTTCATATAAGATCCTTTCTTATTAATTTAGTGTATATTAGACTGATTTATTCTTTTTTTATTATGGGTTTAAATTAACTTAATCTTTCAAACAAAATGATAATATAATTAAAAAATGCTCTAATTTTATAGAATTTAAAAGTAAAGCATGCCCAAGTTTATATGAGAAGGTTGCATACGTTCTATCGTTTTATCTACAAAAATTAAATAAATTATGGGTAAATTATTATGAAATGAAAAGATTATAACTAAAGCAAAAAAATTAAAATTAAAGATTTCAAAGATTTTTAATTTTTAAAATTGATCAAATTTATGTATATTAAGCAAACTCCGGTATGACTAGTTCCTTTTAGATGCATGATATTAAGATCTCTTTTTTCCATGACTATTGATTATGAGAAGGTAACTGAACTGAGATTTGCATGATTGCTGGTCTTACTGTCTCACACAGAAAACTGAGTTTCTTGTTAAGGTTTTCACGATTCTTGATTGTTGGTAAAATGAAAATTTTATCGCCCCCCTAAGCTTTGTTTTGGGGTAATTTCCAGGTTGCTGAGTTCAATGTACATGCAGCTCAACAAGGAATAGTTTACATCGATGAAGTTGATAAAATAACTAAGAAGGTTGGGTTTCTGCAACCAATTTGCTGAACTATAACTGCATTTAGATCTTATCAGCAATATCGATATTTATTATATGCAGGCTGAGAGCCTAAACATTAGCAGAGATGTATCTGGAGAAGGTGTCCAACAGGCTCTATTGAAAATGCTAGAAGGAACTGTAAGGCATTCTGTTCTTTGTGTTTATTGTCTTGTTACCTGGGAATTTACAAACTTTAGGTTGTTTACAAGTTATTTCAATCCTATCATGGTTATGGTAGGTGACAGTAAAAAGGGCTTTCATTAGCTTGATCAAGTTGCGACTTAATTTTCTATATTAAAACTAAGCTATCACATCCTTTTTCCAACAAATTGTGTTCTTTTATATTTCAGCCTTCCTTACTTTGTAGTCATTATCTTATTTCTTTTATCATGCCATTATAATTGGTTTATCCAAGTGTTTGACACAAGGATAGACTTGTTTTGCTAAGTCTTGTTAATCATTTGATGCTCGTAGTTCACATGTGAAATAAAATCTTAATTAGAATATTCAAGTTTGCTAAGAAACCTGTCTTTTTTAAACGGAAAGTATTTCCTCCCAATAGGGGAATTTGTTTTATTATAATTCTTATTAGTCCTAGTATATCTGAATTTTGAAAGAAGAAATTACTTGGGATGCCAGATTGTGGGATTTTGATTTAAATTTACTTAATATAATGTCCATTGACATCAGAAATTGTTTTTTTTCAGATAGTCAATGTTCCAGAAAAAGGAGCTCGAAAGCACCCACGAGGTGACAACATTCAGGTTTGTAGGATTGATCTACTTTCTGGTTACTAACTATTAACTTTTCTGCATGTTCTCTAGTTGTTTGAGTTCACAAGACTATTGATCTATTGCAATGTCAATCGGATTTTCTTGGTAAATTCCCCGTGTGTTCTTGTTGTCTTGAAATCAATAAACTAGTCTTAGATTTCCCTACTATCCTATACTTTAGGAAAATACTGTTGTCGTGGGTACCATAATTATGTATCTTCACCATATTGTTTTTGTGTAGACGTCCTTCTAAATTATGCCATTATATATTAATTATAATATCTTATGAACAACTAAATTAATTATTTTGTTATCATATACAAGCGTTGAACTATTTCATTGGCTTCCTAGTGTATCCATTGTCATTTTGTAGCTTGTGTTTTTTAGACTTCTCTGTGTTGCCTCTCAAATCTACTTTATGCTCTTCATTATAAAAAATAACATTACATTTTTGTTTAGATTATATATTTTATTAACTTTAAAACATTTCATATTGTACTTTAAAATAGATTATGGACATTGTTTAGGATGTAGACAAACAAGTAAAAAGGTTCTGGTGAGAAGTGGTTATTAACTCGTAATTATTGCTAATAAATATATCATACTCATTTTCTCCTCTTCTTTCTTTTTTTTTTTAAAAAAGGATAATATACTTGTCTACTACATTTAGTTTCTTATCAAAGTCTTTTGTTTGAATATGACGCTATCATTTATTGTTATGTAATCGGATCATTTATAATTCAATAAATTAGATAATTTTTTGTTAGCTCATTTGTAAATTTGCTGTCTGTTTATATGTGCAGATAGATACCAAGGACATTCTTTTCATATGTGGTGGTGCTTTTATTGATTTGGAAAAGACTATTTCTGAAAGGTACTTTGTTTTAAATTTCTTGTATTCTGCTCATTTGGATAATGTTAATTTGAGTATAATTCATATATATATATATATATTAAAATAGACGACAAGATTCGTCTATAGGTTTTGGAGCACCAGTCCGAGCAAGCATGAGAGCTGGTGGGATCGCTAATGCTGCTGTAACATCTTCCTTATTAGAATCAGTAAGCATGTTCTACATAATTTCAAAGTTTCTTCCCATACCTCATTTTATTAGTAAAGTTAATACTCAAGGCTAATTTCTTCAAACCATAATTTTTGCATAGGTTGAGAGCAGCGATCTCATAGCATATGGGTTGATTCCCGAATTTGTTGGACGTTTTCCGATACTGGTTAGTTTGTCAGCTCTGAGTGAGGATCAGCTTGTTCAAGTGTTGACGGAACCAAAAAATGCCCTCGGTCGACAGTACAAGAAATTGTTTAGCATGAACAATGTAAGTTTTGCATGAACTCATTCATTTTTATTCCCGAGGAAATCTGCCTAGCTCACATAGGTATTGTATTATAGGTCAAGCTACACTTTACGGAGGATGCCCTTAGGTTGATCGCGAAGAAAGCAATGTCTAAGAACACCGGCGCACGAGGTTTAAGAGCTCTTTTGGAGAGTATTCTTATTGAGGCCATGTTTGAGGTACGATCAGTAAGCATGAAATCCCAAGAGTCCTTGTATTTCGTTGTGTTGTTTTAACTTAACCCACTCGATTCAACGATCACAGATTCCCGATGTTAAAACTGGGGATGAACGAATCGACACAGTATTGGTGGACGCGGAAGCAGTAGGTTCTGTAGAGAAATCAGGATCTGGTGCTAAAATTTTGCGAGGAGATGATGCTTTGGAACGGTATCTTTCTCTGAATAAAAGTACTGATTCTGCCACAGTGGTTTTAGAAGGTGAATTGGAAGGAGAATCTGAGCTTGAATCTGGAGCCATGAGCATGTGATGTCCCATTAATGGCCATGAACTGTAAAAAAAAAAAAAAAAATCCTCGCCATTTACATTCGATGGAATTTTCTCTTGTCTACAGAATAATGCTCTCGTCTCAATCTGAAGTAACAAAAAAAGTTAGAACCCTTAGTTCTTATCATCATGTTGCAGAAGTCATCCATAGAACATTTGAAGAAAAATCCATCTTTCACAGGCATTGATTCTTTATGTTCTTTCTTCTTCGATCGTGTGCAAGGCTATAGAGTAGATCAAACAACTTAAACTATGTTTTGTTGTTAATCCTTCATCACAGTGGGACAACTTAGATTGAACCCTCAACCAACTCAGGCAACTTTCACTGAGCTAGTTCAAGTTCGGGTGATTCACAATTGACCTAGCCAAATTCGTTACTAAGATTTGAGCAAGTCCATAGTGGTTTGACAAGCACAGCATTGATGATTCATTCATCTCCAAGACTTTAACATCAAGACAGAGTATTAGAAGTTTATCGACTCAGTTGATGGATGCCGGTAATTATTCGAAGTTATAATGCTTGTCGACGGCCACTGAGACATCCCAAGTGCACTTCATGCCTTCGGGGAACTCGACCAAATCACCGGCCTCAATCTCCACAAACTCATTTCCATGGCCTTCAGGGTACACCTTTACTTTTCCCTCTAGCAGATAGCAAGTCTCCTTCGCTGTGTATGTCCATGGAAATTTGCTGGGAGGGCATCCCCATCTATATATTATACAAGAAAAAAAAATATATTACTATGAAGGATAACAATATCTAATGCCAAAAGCCACAAAAGATTACTATGAAAAAAAATTATAAAAATGAAAATTTGATCGACGAATAAGAAAAGTATAGCACTCGTGTTTCACTTTTAGAAGCAAGTTTCTCAACTGTTTCTCACGATATCTTCATTTTCCAGTTCTAGTTTGTTGGACTCTCCATAAACAAAACACCCCTGAGAGTGTGCCACTTTCCTTCCTCTTTATGCCACTGGAAAGTGTATTGTATAGTTGCTAGCATTGATAGATGAGGCATATAGAATCATCTTTGAACAATCACAAATGGCAATCTTCAAACATATAGAATTATCTTATTTCCATATTTTGACAGCATTGATAGATGAGTATATTGTATGGTTGACAAGATGTACTTGTAGGAAAAATAACAATAGTAGCAATAATAATACTAATAAAAACAAAAAAGATTAGGAAAAGTATCAGGAGCATTCTACATTTGAGGTATCAATATTAAAAAAAAAAAATACTATCAAGACCATTGCATACAACATCCTGAACGATTGATTCATGGGCTCATCAATGACTTACAGATCCTCAAATGACTGCTGAGGCTAGTAAGTCCTTAAGAAGCACAGCAATAAACTACATGATTGAAACTGAAAGGAGTTTGATGAACTAAACAGGGAAATATTAGTAATTCCCTTGGCATGCATAAGTCCACTACGTATGCCTAAGATCTAAGATCATGTCAAATAGCACCTAAAGTAAGACCTCCATGGAAATTTCTCAACTTGTTTACTTGTGACCGTGAAAAGTCAAAAGAATGACAATTTCAAAATTCTCACATCATTTGAAATGCTTACAAATTCTAGAAGCTTGGGTCGATTGAGGCCATTGATTGAGGTTCAATGGGTGGTTGAAGGATCACAATTCTAGGAAACCCCAACAATATGAAATATAAACTTAACTTTCTAATACTCTGAAGTATCAGTGAAGTTCCATTTCTGATGTTGCCATTCTACTGAAGTCATGCCATAAGAATCTCATTGTTTATTTCAATCCTCCACAATACCATTGTGTATCAAATGCTTGCATCCACATCAATATTGGATTCTCATTTCCGTGTCCAACTAAGGTGGAATGATTCTAGATTCCGTAACTCCCAAAGCTCAACAAAGTGGCCCCAGAAAGCAAGCCATTAAGGCAAGATAACAATTCAAATAGAATCAGCAAACTAGCCAACAGAGGGAAAGGTGATAGTTATACGCTACAAGCATAGCCCAGCAACCCTATTCCAACATATCGATCTACAGCTTGATTATAGAAAAAAATGAAATTTAACACTGAAATTTCTTTCCCTTCTCTCCATCTAAGTAGGGAAAATCTATGCCCAAGCATTGTTTTCTCAAAATCCATAATGATGTTGACCATTTCAATTATTCATCCTTAAAAGGTTAGACAAACCTCATTGCTCTTCCCGATCTTCAAGGTTCATCCTAACACTGATCAAACCATATTCAACCTTTTTCTAGGTCGAACTAGATACTGTTGAAAACACGAGGAAAATGAAAAGAAATCGCGATCGAAAGCGAGGATTCATTTACTTTGGCCATTGCCTGACGCCGAGATCAGCGATCTTGGATTCGTGCGGGTTCTTCTCGATCTTGATCCCCAATTTCTCCGTCGCCATCGTCTCGCACGGCCTCTCCGCCTCTGAAGTCGTCGGCGCTGTCTGACCACGAGGGAAGTTAACAACCCGACCACCCTCAAGGTGTCCCTTGTCCTTGCAAGTGGACGACGGCGATGAAACGAACGACCTGTGAAATCGACGGATTTTCGAGAAACATTTTCCGGTTTTATTTATGTTTTCTTAAAATACTCACTATATGTTATTTTATTTTTAAATTTTATTTCTTTATGTTTAAATTTAAATTGAATCATATTATATATGACGTGAATAAAAGATAAAGACATTTTTAAAAAAGTTATTAAATTTTATGGATATGAAATAATGTATATTGTCCACATAAAAAACTAAAGCTTTGTTTAAATGGAAAATGACGAGAATTTTGAACTCAAATGAGTGTCAAAATCGTAATTTCCTCCAACTAAACTCTATAATGAATTCGATATCCGAGGAAGATTATAAAAAAAAAATTAGACTATGAATATTGGTGCTTGGTAGACTAGTCTCATCTTGATATTTGATAGATAGGAATCAGAATTAAAATATGAATTTAATACCCCTAATTAAAATCGGATAGAGGCATATAATAAATTGAAATGGAGATGAAGAATATAAAAACTCACCTAAATCTGACCATTATCGTCTTTAAAACAAACAAAACTTATCCCAAATTCATATGAAAAAGAAAATTAAAATTAAGCACAAAATATATGACCGTCGATAATAATTAAACCTTTATCCTTCTACGTACGATCATTTTTCCATTTGTCGATACCTGTGATTTCTTGTACATACATCATCAAAGAACACAACAATCAGCCATTATCCATAGTTTGGACAACATGCTCTAGCAATACAAGGCAATGCTTGAGAGGCATTATATACCGTCTCCGTCGTATGTTTTCCATCTCTCTACTACAACTTTGAACTCATCATCTCTCTTCCTTATCTGAAACCAAAAAGATGTTTGCTGGTGATACCAAACACATCACGGCAGGAAGAGTATTGTAACTATACTGAAAAACAAAGGCTTTTGTTGGTTTTTTTATTGAGCTTTTACCTCGACCAATGGCTTCTTGCCGACGAGCAACATATCGACACTTCTTTCTGTCTGCGGAACAAAGAACTGTCAGTCATCATATGCTTCAACATTGACAAAGTAACTTAGGGTGCGCATTCGAAAGGAAGACTACAAAAAATGACAGGCATACAAATTATGATTTAAATTTTCTTTAGAAAGCTATGTTTGGTTCAATTTGGGAAATTACAAACGAATGCTCCTGGTTTGCTTTGAAAGTTTGTTTAGAAGTTCTAAGCTCTATCTCAATACAAGTCCTACACGAGACAGATAATATTATCATTGATGAAATTGAAAGAAGAAGATTTTAACAAGATCTTGGCAACAAGGCAGTCGCACTAAGTCAACATTTCTACTAAGTTTTCTACCTTCGGAAACAATTAAATAAGCATGGTAAAGACTAGGTGAATCCTATGGTAATACAGAAACCTAAAGCATCGATTCGCCTGGCTCCTTGCAAATTATTTTCTGTTCTTATAGTTCTATGTCCACACAGTCAAATTTGATGCAATAAGCGCTTGGCAGGATTGTCTAGGGGAAAGGGTTTACCCGATGAGTCACCCAGTAGTTTCTCTCCCTCATTTCAATCAGGAATGGAAATGTTGGTGGAGCTTTCCTCTCAAGAATGCTCTTTTGACTACGTCTAGCTTTTGCCTCGTCGTCTCCTAGTGTAACTGTTTCCACTCCGCCGACCTGAAAAGGAATAGAAGCAATTAAGCAAACCAAGCATAAAGAGACCAAAGAACAAAGCTCAGAGAAAATTACACAAACGAAACTAGGAAAACTAACAAAGGACAAGTCATGTTGTCCTGAGACATGAGCTTTGTTTAGCTTGTCAGTTCAGTTCACAGAACTGGCATATGAGCTTCTGTTGGTAATGTCCACACAATTTGAACAAGGACTTCAACAAATCCACAAGCACAGCAATGCCAGCAAAGATGATGTAATAAAAGATTGTCGATATTATGCTAGCTAGTGCCATCTTGCTTGTCATACAGGTTAAATCTCTCTCGCATGGCAGTTTTTTTCATAGATATATCTTCACTGTGGAATATGGGCAGAATTTAATACACATTGAAAGTAAAGCAGCAGATCACTAAGGTCTAATATATGTAACATTCTCCAAGGTCTATGAGAAATTTTATCACATTCAAATTAAACTTTAGTACTTCGTACCAAATCAGATAGTGTAGGATTCTTTATTATATTTGCCAATCTGTCTCCATGAGCAGTGCCAATAAGCATGACTCCTCTTTCTGCAATGGAGCGACAAGCAAGTGCTTCTGCTTCTGTACCAATTTCATCAACGATAACCACCTCAGGCATGTGATTCTCAACTGCTTCAATCATGACCCTGTGCTGCATTGATGGTTCTGGCACTTGCATTCTCCTTGCACCACCTATTGCTACATGTGGAATATCACCATCACCTCCAATCTCATTGCTGGTGTCCACAATTACCTATCCTAATCATCAACGAAGTGATGAAAAACTTGACCCAATATGTAATGGATATGGAATTTTTATCAAGCACGTGAAAAGCAAGTAAGACATACCACTCTCTTGTGGAGTTCGTCAGCTAAGACACGTGCAATCTCTCGCATGACAGTAGTCTTACCAACTCCAGGTCTGTACAATAGAAATTAAGGATAGCAATCATGTTAATTTGCATTTCCAGTATCATTCAAGAACCAGCTGATGCGGTTCAAAATTTAGAGATCCATTTAGAAAAAATCATTTTAAATTTTAAATTTTCTATATGCTTTTAATTTTCAAGCTTTGTTAAAATGTTTAATTTAGATTAAGAGTTAAAATCAGGCCCTTTAATTTTTAAATTATAATTTCAGAAATTAAATAGATTTTTTTTCTTAAATGACTGGTGTTATTTTGAGAATATAAAAGGTTCAGTTAATAATATTATTTCCCTCATTTGTTAAGAACTGAATTTTGGTGGTGCAATTTGTTTGTGCTACGTCAAGTTGAATACTATCTTGCCATGACGTTTATTGAAGAACGAGTGTGATTTGTCAAATTCACACTCACTTAGTGGACCCGTAGAACATATTAGTGGAATTTCCACAATATCATCAATTGGTACATTCCAGAACCTACCGAACATTGGTCTCATTTGAAATGTTAACGTAAAGAAACATACATTCCACCATTTTAACAATCAAAGAATTTATAATGCTAAAATATACACTTACATGTAGTAGAATACCCATCATAATTTGAAAATTTATGCAGGAAATGTGATATTAGCAAACAACGTAGGTTGTGATTCGTTAATACTTAGACTAGAAATCCAAAAGAAATGCAAGTTATTTTCATTTACTTTGGTAGTAGAGATTGCTTGGAGTCAAATTATCCTTGATCGGGAAGAATGATGAGGTTCAAAATTTAGAGATCAGTTTCGAAATTTCATTTTACATTTTGACGTTTAAAAATTCTATATGATTGTAATTTATGAGAGTTGTTAAAAAGTTTATTGTAGGTTATATATAAAATTTGTTTCTTGAATGACTTGGTCTAATTTTGAGTCTTTGGAGGTTGGATCGCATATATTTGATCATTCTTTTAGTTAACATTATTATTTTGCTTCCTTGTTCATTGAGAATTGAGTTTTAATAGCATGATTTGTCCGTGTTGCATTACCAACCCATACATATTGACGTATCAAATGAGTTTTACCAGGTAATATTACCTAGTAAATGCTCTCATGACATGTAAGGAATGATTATATTCTATCTATCCTGAAAGAATCATAATAATATAGCTGGCATGTTAATCCATCATGCTAAAAGATTCTTTTAGGTCTTCTATTTTATTGTATTGTTTTGACCTTCTCCTTTGTGAGAACAATTAGTTCCTAGTTATAGGGATGTTATTTCTTTCACCTTCACATAATCAACTCTCGCTTTTCATAATTGAAATTTTAATTAGTTTGAAGGAAATAGCATGCAAACACTGCCAAAGTTTAATGCAGATTGCTTAAACATTCTTTGCCTTAATACTTCTCTTCCTAAATTGACTATCTTATTGTAAAGATGAAATAAATACCTTCCTAAGAAGAGGATGCTCTCTTTGTACTCAAGGAGATCACGCACCATGTCAACATGACCACTAACAGCTCGACCAACTCTACATGTCAATCCAACAATGAGTCCTTTTCTACTCCTTATTGCAGATATCCTATGTAATGTACCTTCGACACCAGCTCTGTTGTCTCCTCCAAATTCTCCAACCAGATTTTGTGCTTCTTCCAACTCCTCCAGTGAAATCTTGCACATGGAGCATAAGTGAATTTAGGTTATGGATAACGGAGTAAAGAATATAATATAAAGAAAAAACTATCATGTAGCAAAAATTTTTTTTATGAGTTACTAATATCACCTCTTTGTCTCTTAGATACTTCCCACCGGATTCTCCAAGGTAACGTGCTTCAGGTCGGCGACCCAAATCCAATACAACCTATTACAAGATGGGTAGAACAAAATTCAATATAAGCAACTCTGCAGCTGTTCAAAAAGTCCCAAAGAAAAATTATTCCATAATGAACAAAATTTAACACAAACACAACTGACAAGTGATATAATGGTCTAGGTGAAGAATGCACTGTTACCTCTAAGAGTTGATCTCTTCTTGGCTCATTTTGCAGATTTTCTCGCAAATCTCTAGGTAAAACCTGAAAAATATGAACCACAGAGTGCTTATTCTTGCAAAACAATAATAAATGTAAACTAAAGTTCATGATTGTCACACGATTTAATCTAGAATCCTATATCAGAGTTAAAGACCTTGTACATAACTCTGAGAAGAGTTAAATATGATAAAGGACTGTAAATGTCATTGTTAGACATTTGACTAGGTTATTCTGGATATCTGACCAAGTAAACTTCCAATAATGTTAGATCAAACATGTTCATAAACAGTGTCAGAACAGTCAGGAATTAGCGTGTTTATAACCATTGTCAATTACAGTTAAATTAGCCGATTAACAAATGCCATTTAGTAAAAATATTCTATAAAGCCAATGGAATCAAGCAATGTAAGCAACTATTAATGATGCAAGCACATAGACACATACTAACGCTATTACAACTATTCAAATCCCTTGTCCTTGGAAGATCCTCTATAAAAGTCCATGCAGTAAATGAAGTTTCCATTCAACTCCCGGAAACCTCTCTCTTTGTACTCAGATTATTATATCGCTAGAGTGTCGGACTGCAACCTTCCGGGTCGATTTTCGGCATCCTCACATCACCTTCCGTAAACTCAGCATCCTTCCACCTTTTCTCAAGGACCAGCACAACCCTTACATCATCGATAATCTAAATTTATTCGGAATGCAAACGCCCAAAGATACGGTCCAGAATTCCAATCTAACAGAAAGGTTAAATCTTTCGTACGCACTTGCAGAGTTCGATCCTTCATAGTTGTCGTCGCTCCCCCTTTCTCAAACGCAAGATCGAAAAGGAAAAAAAAAATCGAGAAGGAAGGAAGGAAAAAAAAAAATGACCTGCAGAAGAGCCTTGAGATCGTCCTCGACCACCACGAATCCATCCTCTGTGGCTCCGGGAACCGAAAAACGTCGAACTCGAAGATGATTTCTCTGCGGAGTCGGCGAGAAGAGGGATAGATATGGCACTGTTCTAGTAGAACAGCGGACGGAATCGAAGCGGTTGGTATGGAATTGAGGAGGAGGGTGAAGTGAGAGCGCGCCCATTTCTTGGCTGCTCGAGGGATGAGGCTGCGCCGCTAATGCGGGGGCTTCAGATATTTTTCAAGGGGTAAGTTTACGAAATACCCCAACAATTAACAAAAATGTGCCAACTTACTCCTAAATTTATCAAATTTATAATTTACAAAACGAAAATTGGACGATACACCGGATCCTTTTAGAGGATATAACGGCCGTTATCTTTATCGCAGATAGGAGAAGCCACGTGGCTTGCCATGCGCCGCATTCCGATGCGAGGAGGCGACACTTCGTACGCCGCCTGAGGCAGAATAAGCGAGAACCAAATGCTGCGTCGGTCGCAGCAACCTCCGATCAATCCAGCGCCGTCGCCGACGATCCCGCTCGGTCGTCCATCTCGCTTCGTACCTTCCCCGACCCTAATCCGGTCTCCCCTCTTGCGGCTCGAGGCGGTGGCGATCGCCGGTAGCTGCGCTGTGTCATCCTCGCAACATTAGGGTTTTTTTTCGGAAGGTGAGGCTGAAAAAACCATTTTCCAGAAAAAAAAAGTTTTTTTCCCTGCTTTACTTGTATTTTACAGTATTTGATTCGTCAACGACTTTATTGGTTCATCTTTGCATACTGCTAAGGTTTGAACGTCTAAACCCTACTAGACCCCAGTGTGCTATTCAGTAATGAAAAGTAACAGAATCATCTCAAGTTTTATTCTTGCAGATAGAATTTTAGTTGCGTAAGAGTAGGAGTGAGTAATGACGAGTGGAAGCACAATTGATTACGTTCGAGAGTTACTCCAAATTTCCTACAATTTTTATTTTTATTTTTTTTTTTGCTTTTTCTCTCTAATGACGTAAAGTTTATACACTTACATAACTACTTAAAGTGAACATTTTCGAAATATTGAATCTTAGTGAAAGTTCCATAAACATCTCTGGATTAGTAAAAACTAGAGAGTCTTTTGTTTGCTATATAATTTAGCTATGATACATTGGTTGGTGAAAATTTCTCCATGGTGGTTCATTTTAATCCAATAATTAATCTTGTCATAGCGCTGTTGTGATCGTGTTAGGCAAAATAATTGTGTGATCACTATTTTTATCCTGTGTGTTCATCATTTCCTGTAGGGTTCTTATCTATGTATCTGATCCACAGCTAGATTCAAATAGTGTGTTCCTCTCAAATGATGGATCATGTAAAACAAGCAGAAAATGCTAGAGTAGAGGATAAATCTGCAAATAGAGTCACTGGAGATGATGATATTGTTGCAGATGATGAGCTTTGTAACAGTAAAGCCTTACACGAGGTGAGTAGGAAAGAAAAGGAGCAATTAGGTGGAATTATCTCAAAAGATAAATTGGAGCCAAGAGTAGGAATGGAGTTTGATGATGATGAGCTAGCATACCAGTTTTATAATGAATATGCAAGACGGGTTGGGTTTAGTATTCGGAAGCAACATTTGACCAAAAACAAATGTGGTCAGGTTACATTTCGTAGATTTGTTTGCTACAGAGAAGGTTATTACAGAAACCGTCCCTTTGATAAAGATGCGAAGATTCTGCGAACAGATGGAAGAACTGGTTGCAATGCACACATAGGTATCAAACGCTTAAAAAGTGGAAAATTTTGTGTCCACCGTTTTGAGCCAGAGCACAATCATGAACTTGCATCATCCAAAAAGGTTCACTTGCTAAGATCACAAAGGCAGGCAGATGAGTCTCAAAATTCCCGAGCACATACTGCAATCTTGACTGGAATTTCACCCAAGCCAACTCTAGATCTGTTAACTAACAATGTTGGACCTACTCAACCCAAAAATTACTTTAATGGGTTCCGTCAACACGAAATGAAGTTTGGAGATGCAGGGGCAATAATGCACTATTTACAGAAGAAGGCTGCTGAAGACCAAAGGTTTTTCTCAGCCATTCAACTTGATATGGGAGATCAAATAACAAATGTGCTTTGGGCAGATTCAAGATCAAAGATTGATTATGAACACTTTGGCGACATTCTGTCTCTCGATGTGACATATAAGCCAAATGGATATGATAGGCCATTTGTACAATTCCTTGGGGTGAACCATCACATACAAACTGTCATTTTTGGTGCAGCTTTTCTGTATGCTGATACAGTTGAATCTTTAAAATGGTTGTTTGAAACCTTTAAGGAGGCAATGAATGGAAAGGCACCTCAACTAATTCTAACAGATGAAGATGCTGCCATCGTCAAAGCAATAGAAGAAACCTGGCCAAACACAACATATCGGCGCTGTGCTTGGCATATTTATGTGAATGCAGTTAAGAACCTGAATTATGTTTTTCAGGCCACCCCGAGTTTTGCAAATGATTTTGGCAAATGTATCTATGACTGTGAAGATGAGGATGAATTTCTAACAGAATGGCAAAGGATGTTGACACAGTATAATCTCACCAGTAATGCGTGGTTATCCAAACTTTTTGAAGATAGGAGAAAGTGGGGATTGATTTATGGAAGGGACTCATTCTCTGCTGACATCAAAAGTGCCCTAAGAAGTGAGCACATGCACCCCATTTTGAAAACACACCTAAATGCAGAGAAAGATCTCCTTTCCTTTTTCAAGGTTTATGAGAGGCTAGTTGAAGATCGACGCTACAATGAGCTACAAGCTGATGTCCATGCTAGTCAGTCAATGCTAGAAGTTCCTCTTTCACGATTGCTGAAACAAGTAGCATCAATTTATACCCCAAAGGTATATGAGATGTTTGTGAAGGAGTTCAAGTTATATGTGGATTGTGTCATAGAGAATTGTGGGAATGATGGAAACCATTATGAAGTTACTAATCTGGAGAAACAAAGCAAAAGCTATGTTAGGTATGATTCGACAGAAGACGCACTTAAATGTAGTTGCAAGAAGTTTGAAGCCATTGGTATACTTTGCTCCCATGCTATGAAAGTTCTTGATTTTAAGAACATCAAGGAAATTCCTCAAAAGTACATCTTGAAGAGATGGAGAAAGGATGTGAAGGATGGGCTATCAATCAGCAGATATGATGGATCAAACGAAATAGATCCCACCATTGCAATTGCAAACCGTTACGCCTCTCTTGGGCATGCTTATTTGCACATTGTTGCTAAGGGCTCAAAGTGCCAAGAAGCATATGACATTGCCATTGAAGAAGCACAAAAGATTTCCAAAAAGGTGAATTTTGCTTTGCAAAATAGATCCCTTGAGATGAGCTCACCACAGTCCTCAGATGATCAACTTCAGGAACTGATGGTACATGCTATTTGCACAAATAAGGAAGACGGAAAGCTGAGAAATCAAGGGACAAATTTCTACAAGAACCACAATAAACAACATAGCCGTCGAAAGGTTCTGATAGCAGAAGAAAGGATTACGAGGAAAAGAGAAAGAAAAGGTTGGTAAACTCATTAATGAAATTTATGAGTTACTAGATCAACAATAATACTGATAAATCCAATTGGCATTGTAGGGCAATCTGATGATGTATTAGCTGGTTCAGGGACAAGTCCACCAGTAAGGATTCAGCCACATTTGACAGTATCTAACAATCAGTATGATCCTTGGCCTTCTTTTAGATGTCTGTCATTGCAGTATCCTTCAACTGGTCAGGTAACATCTTGAATCGTGATATATAAACTGCGACACTTGTGTTTTTTTTTTCAAGCACTTGCAAATGCCCCTCAATTTTATTAGCAAGTAGGGGAACAAAAAAATGTTGACATTTTGTTGGAAAAATTATGATATTGTAAGTAGTTGCTAATTGCTATATTTTTTCTGTGGGCAATCTAATGTGCACTTCTTAAGGACTTTCTCAAGCCTCATATCGTTATAGCTCATTGAATTACTTAAGGCAGTTGATTAGGATTGTACTTGAGCAATGCTAGATGATTTGTCAAGCAAAACAAATGGTTCTCATGTAGCCCAAAAATTTACTGTTTTAGGACTTAGATAGATCTATAATGTATTTGCGTCATCTAATTGAAATACAAGATAATTATCCTAATATGGATCAACATGGAATTACATTGAAGATGTTGCCAGTCATAATAAAAGTAAAATTTTCTAAATTTTATTGATTTCTTATATGCTGATTCTATTGCAAGATTATAATTTCTAAAATGATCTTTAATACGAAACCTGTTAAATCGTGGATCATAGATCGTCTAAACTCTATATTTTTCTACTTGTGCATGTGTTTATTAAAGGATGACCAAGAGAAGTGCTTTAAAAATTTACTATTTGCTGCATTGTCTGCTTCCTAGAATGATTGGATACAAAAGATTCACATTTGCCCACATATCTCTGTATTTCTAATCGGTTTGCCTTCGCCAATAGTGTGTGCTTTGCCGTCTTTCAGACTGTTCACTTTCTCTGCTACCCAATAGTAACCTTTGGGACTCTTAAAGTGAGTTTCTTTTGCAGGAAGGTTGCAATGAGCTTGAACCAATGGTTTTAAATTGCTTTATTTATTGGTTACTGTATAGTAGTAGTTTCTGAAGCTATTCCTCCAGACATTTGATTCAAACTGTGTTATTGATAGGAATCTTTGATTTCCAATCCGCCGTTTGGTATTATCAACCAACTGAACCAGAACGAGCCCACATGTATCATGTTTTCCCAGTCACCAGTTGCGAGTAGTTTCCCAGACGAACCGTCAGAGCAGTATGTGTCTCATATTCTCGCACCCCAAATTATAGCTTGTTTCCTTAAAAATATGCTCATTGCTACACAACTTTATGCTTGTCGATGCTATTGACTGACTAAGTGATGCTTTCTAAATTGCAGTTGAAAATGCCTAACGACATGTACATAACGCCAGTAGGTTTCAAGAAATCATAGAGATTTCCTAACTTAATGTACCCCTGTTGTTTCTTAAAGAAGAGTTCTGCGACAGTTTGATTGGATGGATCATCGTCGACTGATGCAGACGTCGCCTTTTTATTGTGACTCAGGCTTTTGTTGTAAGATAATAGTGTTCTGACGACGAAGCTTCAGTGTCGATTGTTCAGTGAACTCATGGGACCAGCCTCTTCTTGTTCATAGTATTTTGAATTCGTATCAATGTGTAGACATTTGAAGCTGTAGCTAGCCGATCGAATTAACTGAATATAATCTTATGCTTCAGTATAACTTTTGTTGGCAAGGCAAATTTGGCATGAACTTTTCATGCTGTGTTTTTGCTGCATTTGTATTACTGGAGATTATTTGTGTAATTTCTAAAAATAAATGAGAAAGATTAAAAAAAAATGCTGATTAAATTGAGTTTAAAAAGAGACTTTGGCGTCGCTCGGGTTCGAACCGAAGACCTTCAGTGTGTTAGACTGACGTGATAACCAACTACACCACGACACCAATTTGATAAAAGAGGAGAATATTTACATATTAATAATATAATATTTTATTAAAAAAATAATTTATTATTGAAGGGCCCAACCAGGTTCGAACCGGTCACCTATTGATCTGCAGTCAATTGCTCTACCACTGAGCTATGAACCCATTTGATTAAAATAAAAATTTTTAATATTATATTTATATGTTTTTACACGTTTTGCTAAATGTAACGAAGCGCTCGTATCATCACCGTTCGCTAACAAGTGGAGAAAAGGACCCGTTATTTAGCTTCTCGGCTATTTCGGTTGAAATTTGAGCACGATTAGAATGATTTCAACTGGGTCAGCTGGAAGGTATTGCTATGAACAAAAAAAAAAAAAAACATCTAATTTTACGATATCTACCATTACACTTCATACTTAGAATGATCACATGTTAGAACATATACATTATTCACCTGAAAAGACTACCAGATCATTCTTGCACTGGGAGATGAGAGCTAACTTTCTAATTCAGTTAATGTGTTATGAAGTTTATTGAGTTCATACTTTTTTATGTTATTGTATTTCATGTATTCAGTTTTTACTAATCCAAGCGGCTA
>JBBPFP010000084.1:4246268-4257034 GCA_037974795.1 Kaempferia galanga | reverse complement strand
TTCGTAATGTTTAGTTTATTCACATCTCTTCTATGCCTCATTCATTTTCTTGGCTGTGTTTATGGTAGAAAATAATCGAAAGACGAGATGTTGTGAGGGGGGACATTCAAATGCCCTTGCTTTGAAGGAATTCTCTTTGGATTCCAAGTAGGATCCAAAAATACAACTCTTTTATTTACCATAGGATAAATTTATTTTGCTTGTACATATAACCATGGTTTATGAAGCTTATGCTAAATCTAGATATGTTAACTTAAATAGGATCACTCACCAAAAGCGTGAATACCAGGTGGATTTGGCCGGTAAATAGTTATTAACGCATTAAAGAGACCAGAGATAAAGGGAACTAAATGTCGCGGTATAGAGACAGTACTCAATGTAAAATTTGATTTTCTGAGCCAACTTGATCTGAGCAGCTAGCATTAGAATAAGCTATTAATAGGAGAACCAAAAGACGGGAGGACCAGAGGAATAAAGTCAACAAAATCATTGAGCAAGTTCATAGAAAATATTAGACACGTTCCTTGCATTGATAAGAGGACTCGATATGAAGTATTGATACGACTCTGATATCACTTTGTTAGAAAAAAAAATGGGAGAATAAATATGCTCTACATGGAAAAAAGGGGAATAATAAAGAAGTATCTTTTCATTGATTAGGATAACTCCTAATCTGATACCACCTGTCACAATTTATTTAGTTTTGGATTCTCAAATTGGGTTATGTTCAAAAAAAAATATGGCACATAAATTTGAAAATTTGCAAGTATTTTCTACTGTTAAAATTTTACAAAAAAAAAAAAATCAAAAGGTAAATTAAAAGGCACAAAATAAAATAGGGATGAATTAAGTTTATCAAAATTACAAGGATTGAAATGGTAAAATAGAATCTTTGGTGCAAATTGAAAATTTTTCTGTGGAGACCCAATTGGAGGCAAACAAGGTCCCGGGAATCGAACGCGTGGACGCAATAGGACGTGCTTCGGTCTCACGCGATCGTGGTCTCTGCCGGCTTCTTCAATCGGGTCTGGGCAAGATCGAGAAGGCGGAGGAGCGTCCGGCGGAGCAGAGATGGAGACGATGAAGAATCTGCTGCGGCCTAAGCCCAATCCCCAGGAGCAGCTCCGAGAATGGCAGCGCCGCCTCCGGCAGGAGTGCCGGAACATCGAGCGCCAGATCCGAGGTGCATTCACCCTTTCCCGATGCTTTCTCGCCGTTCCTACTCGAGATTTTGACCAAAAAAAGGATTTTGTTTTTTGTGCTGTCGTTGATTCGGTTGATTTATGTTGCAGATGTCCAGAGGGAGGAGAAGAACGTGCAGAAAGCCATCAAAGAAGCCGCAAAAAGGAACGACATGACTTCGGCGAAGGTTAGGTTAACTCTGATCTATCTATTCCTTTTGCTCTTGTGTGGTAGTCTTTTCGGATCCTTTTGAAGACTTGTTTCCTAAATATATTGTTATTGGGTGATCTGAATACATATGATTGATTAAGTGATTGTTCGAACTAATTATGCTGATCATGCTTTCAATTTTTTCTTGAGAAGCATGAACCAATACTAATCAAATTTTTTTTTTATTAAGTGAGTTTTTTTTCTTTTTTTGAGAAGCATGAACCAGCTCGTTCTTGTTGGTGGAAGAATCAGTATCGTTTTCATTGATTGATGCATAACAGGATGGGACATAATGGTTGACAACCTTGCGCGTATTAGGTAATCGTATGATGTTATGTGTGGAACCGGAAGTTAAACTTTTGTTCAATCTTGTTTCAGAAAGAAATTGTATATGGATGAGGAAAGAAAAAGAGATAGGCAGCAGAACCAGAGTAGACATTTTAACAATTTCTTTAGCTCCTGCTAGTATCCAGCTTGTAATTCTATGTAGCCTTGTGTATGAAGCTGCTATAGATACATGTTAAGTTAGCTACCTCTAGATTTGCTAGCTATTTGTTTCCCTGTTAGTTTGGATGCCCAGTGTCTAGATCTTGAATTTATTCATATTTGAGTTAAGTATTCTTGGAAAAAGGCTATATTGTCTTGTTTATGATTCATTTCCTTCTCATTCTTGATATGATATATTTAAACAAAATTAATTAATGTTTCAATTTCTTGATTTGATTATGTAGTATTTTTTTTTAAAAGTCCGAATTATTTAAATGCTCGCCAATGTTTTACCTGGATGCAGTCTCTTGCTAAGGAAATAGTGAGATCAAGAAAAGTTGTCAATCGTCTCTATGAGAACAAGGCACAACTGAATTCTGTCTCTATGCATCTTGGTGAATTAGTTGGTATGGATTATCAATAATAGTAACCTCTTGATGCATCTGTAAATGAGCCTTCTAATCTGTATTTAGCCCACCTGTCACTGTTTTATCTTATGTTGAAGCTGCAAAATAAAGTAGTTCTTACTTTCATGCTTGCTTTAGCATTCCTAATTCAAGAAAATTATAAAGATGAATGACATTAATATTCAGTTATTAACTATGGTTGAGTGCAAAAGTAATTTTTTTATTATGCTATATAGTGCTATGGGTTAGTTAGGAACATGATATGCAAAGACTTGTATTAATTCTATACTTCTATTAGCATAGACTTGAACTCATTCTATTCTTTTTCAATGAATTAGTAGTTAATTTTGCTACACTCCTCGGAGCATATGAATAGAAAATTTGGACTTCGACGGCGTTTGGGCTGGTTTTTGTCAGAGTAAAGTTACAACTACATGATCTTCTCAACGCTTTCTTCCCTATTTACTCGGACTTGTTTATTTTGCCTCGTAGCAATTTGGCAAACATTTTCAGATATCGTGTTGGCTGAAACCATGTGGTCTGGACCAGCCTTTTTTAGCTATCACTTTTGAGGACGATTATTGAATTTATTTTATCACCTAGACTGATGACACATCTCTTTACTATTTATGTGCCTTTATTATGACTCTCCAAGATTAGTACACTATCACTGCCAGCGAAGTGAAACTTTCCCTAGGAAAGTAGTCTATCAATTTCTCTTTTAGAAATATCCAAGGAGGTTTGTTCAACATAATTATTCGAAAGATCTTATTTTCTTTAATTTTGTATCTTCTACATTATGGCTGCTGATGGCCTCTCTTTGCCTAGAAAAAAAAAAGATGCTTACTGCTGTTTTTCCCCTCCCCTACAGCAACTGCTAGAACTGTGGGCCATCTATCCAAAAGTGCTGAGGTTATGAAGCTTGTCAATAATCTCATGAAAGCTCCTGAAGTTGCTGCTACAATGCAAGAATTTAGTAAAGAAATGACAAAGGTATGACATTTTGCTGATATACTTTTTGTTTATTCTTGCTGAAATAATATCTTCATCCAAAAGTAATGGCAAGCACGAGTAGCTATTCGTACACAAACATTCTTTTTGTTTGTTTAAGTTAACTATCATTCTTTGTAATCGACCCAAAATGCTTGTTTCACCCAACTAAGCTTCTAAACCTCTTTTATAAGCTCACAATATGGAACTAAACAATTGCAATCTTCACACTTAACACTTTGCAAGGACGTAAAGATCCAAAAAATCACTTATACTCTAGAGCCATTCCTAAACAACAAAATATGAGATGCCATAGTGTGGCTCTAGCATCACAATTGTTCTTTCGGAATAGTTCATCATAATACCAATTATTATTTATTGCGTCCTATCAAATTCGAGAAGTTGAATCTAAGTTAAATATTTTCTCTACCATCAAAGTTTTTAAATCCCCTTCATTAATCCACAGTTCGCCAGTGAACCTAAACTATGTTTTTTTTTTCTTATTACCTGTGCTGGAGATAAGCTGATTTGTTCCATTTTTTACCATCTTCTTCTGTATATAAGTTGGGTATCACGTGTCGATGCTCCTTCCCTACCTTTTTTTAATTGTGGATCTTTCAAATTGTTCTCATTGAGCTGGCGTGCATGCTATATACTCAAAATCTGATATTGCGTTTGGTTGCCGTTTCTATGTTGTGGTAAACATGGCAGTGATAATAACTATTAGCTTTCGGATTCGAACAACCCTTTTTTTCTTCATGAAATCATCCTTACCCTCCATCCTCATGGCATTCAGGCTGGAGTAATGGAAGAAATGGTAAACGATGCTGTCGATACAGCTTTAGATTCTGAAGACATTGAGGAAGAAATAGAGGAGGAAGTGGACAAAGTGCTTGCTGCAATAGCCGGTGAAACTGTGTCCGAGTTACCAAATGCGATTAGCAAGGAGAGGATAAAGCAGCCATCAGCCAGCATCAAAGCCGAACACGTACGTACCACTGAAATAGTTTCTTAATGACATTCATGATACCTAATCTTTTTGTGTCTACTTACAGCAAGAAGCCATCGCCGAAGGCGCAGACAATGAAGACTTGGACGAGATAAGGGAACGGCTCGCTAGGGTGAGATCATAAGTTGGACCCATTGACGAGGCACAAAGATACTAAGTAATCGTAGCAACACATGTTTTCACGAATCTGACTCTAAATGATGTATTTACTTTGAGAGAGATGGCTTTTATTCTTCAACAAAGTAAATTCTTGATGGCCATGTTTCTAACGTTGTGTCCTGAAATTGTGATTGCTTATATCTTGGAAAAATTTAATTCCTAGCATATTGAAGAAAGCTGATGAAGGTTTCATCTGATTATTTTGGTAGTGAAACTTCGATCCAATTCGACAAACTTTGCAGAACAATTAATCATAAATTTCTGAATCATTCCCATTAATCATGTTCTTAAAGGGCAGTTTACAACCTCACGAATATTTCAACATTGGGTTACCAAGGCAGCAGATTTATTTTTTTTGAAAGGGCAGTTTACAAAACTTTGCTCTTGCAAATGCAATTCTCTAAGAAAGATCAGATAATATAGTGTTTGACGTCTGTCCGTGTTTTTCACAGACATTCAAGGGCCTGTATTACTTCCGAACATTCTGCATACTCTGTCGAGCACTATATCAAACCAATATGTATAGATCTTACAAGCTAACTAATCCTAATCTAGGATAACTCCCAATGTAATGTCCCAGCTTTACTAATAGTTCAATCGTGTTTATCTTCAAAGAAATCAAACCTGAGTTGTTTGATAAATACACATTACTTTTTACCACCACACCAAGTCTTGGAAGTAAAATTAAATCTATTATAAAAGCTCTTATTTTACATTACAAAAGTCTGTCTAATGACTATAAGATCAGTATTGTATGTTGGGGATAAAGATATTTAGTCGTCACCTGAATTTGTTGGAGAAAATGAGAAATTAAATTGAGATGATATGGATACAAATGTAAAAGAAAGAACAATAAAAAAATGAAATAAGTGATTTGAATCTTTATAAAATCAGTTTAATAAAGAGATCATAGAGTTCTGGGCAAAAAGGATTTTATAACATTATCTGGACTGAATGGTGTATATACATACAACATTTCTTCACACAAACAAATCTTGATTTACTTCCATATTCCATGTTGATACTGAGAAGACAGCAGGCTACCAATTACACAGTATAGTTGGCATCCTAACCGATTGTTTGGAAGCGTATTTTACAGGGCAAATTGGTGGTTAAATCAGAATCAGAGAGGAATACAAATAGGTGAACCAAAAAAATTGAAATGAAAAAAAGAAAAAGAATAATCACTTCACATCTCTAGCATTCCTGGCTGACTTATCATTTGGATACACAATTTCACCAATTGGTTTACTGAGAAGGTGATGATTTGCATCTTCTTCATCCGTTGAATCTCTGGACGCAGAACCATATGATTCTGACCCACCATCTGGAAAACATTTGTTCGAATAAGAAAATTTCATAATTAGGTGAAATATTTGTTCACAGAATAAGGAAGCTAAAAGTAAGTTATGGCTGTTAATGTCTCAGAGTCCACAATTTAATGAGCATAACGCATATTAATAGCTGATGTTAGACCAAACTCTGGTATGCCATAAGCTCTATAAAATCAAATCCAAATCTTGCAATTACATATTCTCAATGTATTGGTTCATCCAGATTTGACTCCATAGGGAAATCATTTTTGTTGGTTGTAAGCAGACACTATATGTTCCACAAACTAAGGGGGCGTTTGGTTGGTGGATTTAGGAATGAGGAAATAGAATGATAGTAAAAGATAGCGTTTGGATTATGGGTTTGGAAATAACAAGTTAGGAATGATTTCCAGATTTATGGGAATCAACTAAACTTGTATAACTATGTGGGTTTCATTTCCTTTCCTATTCTCATTCCATCTTACTATCATCTAAATTATTTTGGATGAAAATACCTCTATCATATTTGTTCAATATTTTCTCTCATCACACACACACTCTCTCTTCATTCTCTCTCATTACACTTTCTCTCTCTTCATTCTCTCTTATTATACTTTCTCTCTAATAATATTTTCTCCCTCTTCATTCTTTTTCATCATTCTCTCTCTTTCTCATCATATTTTTCTCTCTCATCACACTTTCACTCTCCTCATCCTCTCTCATCATATTTTCTCTCTCCTCATTCTTGTCATCACACTTTGTTCTCATTATATTTTCTCTCTTCTCATTCTCTTTCATTACACTTTCTCTCTCATTGTATTTTCTATCTCCTCACTTTTTCTTTTATTTCCTCTAACGGTAAAAAAAGAAATTTTAGTTAATTCCGATATAAAATATTCAACTAACCAAATATTGTTTTTAAAAGTGATATCCATGCTCATACTCATTCTCATTCCACACTACTATCATTCTCATCTCGATTCTTAGGAAAGAACCAAACGCCACCTAAGTCATCAACATGAAAATATTGTAAATACCATGCCAAGAAAATAGACCACCTTTGTAAATAATCACACTTAAAATATTGCAGTAAAAGAAGCCAAAATGGAGACAGGATTCAAGAGTGTAGACAAGAGTGAAGGGCATAGTCACCAAAGTTGGTAGAAATTCATTAACTTAATATTCAACAATCAACATGAATGCCCCTAGGTTTTTTATTGTGCGATTGATAGCTGAATGATGGCATTTAGAGAGTACATTACTTAGATTATCATTGTTATTTATCCATATTATGACATTATTGGTGCTTCTAGCAACTCAATTTGCAAGTACACAAAAAACAAGTTGTGGAAATCGATCGACACACTCACCAGGATAAACGGTTTGAGAAGGTCCAACAGTTGCAATGTCTTCTGGGAGAATACAATTGCAGTACGATCCTTAAACATCACAATCTCCAAATGAGTTGATGCTACAAATTTTTGGAACCCAAAAAAACATTTTCCAAAACAAACTAACCTAGTCTGGCAAGTCTATTCACCCATCCAGGAATAGGCTTCCCAGTTAGACGCATACATACTTCATCAGTGAAATGATTGCAGTTCTTGATGATCAAATGATAGGTGTCGCCATGATATTTTCCAGCAAGATCTTCAATCAACATGCGGACTTCTGCATGAGGCATAGTTGTAGTGCCTAGCCACACAGAACGTCTGAAGATAAACCCAGGACAGTTTTTCGGTTCCACCTCAAATACTCCACTAGTTGGATAATCATGTGCTCCAAAACCATACTCCATCCCATGAACTACAAGCAAACACACATTCGGTATCTGTCACAAGGTATAGAAAGGAAAAGCAATCGGAAGACAGTCTTGATCCAACAAAACACTACATGGAAATATAGGAAACTAAAATTGTAATGTGGATTGCAAATGTTGAACAAAGAAAGCTAAAGCTATCTCCCTCCGATTATTAATGATAAATTTAGACATACACAACTATATCTAGTTAAAATACTGGTAGGTGGTTCAAAGTATTAGAAACTCTCTCTAGAAAATATATATACCTTGCATCATCTAACTTCCTAGAAATCTACAACAGAAATCAACTTCTTGTCAACAAAGCATTGTATCATTTGCAGAGGAGCCAGGCGGATTTCACCAATGGAGGATAGTAAATAAGAACTTGACCAGTTTATGGTTTATGCTGACTCAATAAAGTTTATGTTTCACTGTCTTAGGCTTTTCAAATAACAAACAGCAGTACTATATAACACAATTAATCAGTAAGCTTTACTTTTAAAAAATTTTCAATATAAAACTGCTTTTCCATCAATTTTGGTATAAAGTTGCCTGAATTCATCAATCAGCCTCCAACAAAGAGAAATCATATCTATAGGAGAAAAACAAAAACCAGTGAACGAAGCAAACTCGCATCCTATCAGAAATTCAAAAGAAGCTAAAGGGGAAAAAGATTTCAGCTTCCTAGAAAAAAGAACAAATTTAAGCAAAAAGCATTGGGCATCTGGTAACGCACCTTCGATCCCAGAATGGAAGACACCGATCCCAAACCAGTAGAGGTAGTTATTCGCCGGCGTCAAATCATAAACATTCAAGTAGAGGTGCGTGCTGCCGCCCTCCTCGCCACCCTCATTCTTCAACGCCTTCTCAGAGACAGATCTCGGAAAAACTGATCGCATGTTCATCTAATTCCACAGGGAAGGAAAACAGAGACCAAAACCAACCCTAGAGTCCCCGATTCCGCATCCAGTCGCCGGCTCCGACGCATAAATCAGAAGCCGGGGGATGAAGGATCCGACGAAGGATCGGCGACGAGATGGAATCGAGGCAAGAGACGGTGGCTATATTTATCGTTTTCTCTGGTTGCGGAGAGGCGGGCCACCGTGGTCAAGAAACGGGGGGAAAGAAGTGAAGAGAGAGCCAAATCCTTCTCGTGCCTAATCTTAAAAATATTTAATAAAAAATAAAATAAGATAATTTCTTAACATTTTCTTAAACTAATTTTAGTACTCTCTAAAAATGAAATATTTTAAATAATTTTTTAATATAAAGCACGAGGGCTCCTACTTTTGAATTTTGTTACTTTGCCCCATTTTCTAAATTCATTTTATTATTATTATTATTTTTTGTGAAAAGAAAATATCTAGATTCAATGTATTTTATAATCTTTTTTATGAATGAAAACAAATCGAATTTGAGTAGTGCACTTCTTTATTATTCCCCTTCTTCCATGTAGAGCATATTTCTTCTCCTATATTTGTTTTTCTTTTCTAACAAAGTGGTATCAGAATTGTATCAATGCTTCATATCCCTGTCTTGCTGACTTGAAGTATAGTAACTGGATGCTGGCAACTCCAGGCCAGTATAGTAACTGGAGCATCCAAGTAAGTGTGTTGCTTGACAGCGAAGGCTTGTGGGATGTTGTTGAAGGAGGTTGTAAAGCACCTCAAGAAGGAGTCAACCAAATGGAGGCACAAAGGAAGACGCTGACGGAACAAAAGAAAAACAGATGAGAAAGTTCTTTTCTTTATCTATAAAAGTTTTGATGAAGCTACTTTTGAGAAAGTAGCCGAAGCTACAACTTCCAAAGAAGCATGGGAGATCCTACAAGTACAAAGGTGATGAAAGAGCAAAAAGTATTCGCTTTCAAATCTTGAGAGGTGAATTTGAATCTTTGGAGATAAAAGAGTTTGAAAGTGTGTCGGACTACTTTATAAGAGTATTGGTTATTGTCAACCAATTGAAAAGAAATGGTGATGACATTGAAGATAGTCGAGTCGTAGAGAAAATTCTACGCTTATTGGAGCCAAAGTATGACTATGTAGTTGCGGCCATAAAAGAATCAAAGATGTGAAAGAAATGAAAGTGCAAAAACTATTAGGCTCTCTAAAGCTCATGAAGCAAGAATGCAATAAAGACATGAAGAGCCTTTGGAGCAAGCTCTACAAAGTAAGCTCATGGTTGTCGACAAGAAAGAAGAGCCAAAGTCTGAAAGTTCATAAGAAAACAGCGGTGGCCATGGTGATTTCCAAGGAAATGGCTGTGGTAAATGCCGCCGTAGGGGTTTTGATCGAGGCCGAGGAAGAAGTAATGACAACAATCAAGGTAGAGGTCAAAGGGATGACAAAATAAATGTAAAACGTTATACTTGTAATAAATTTGGGCATTATGCAACAGAATGTCACTCTAACAATGTGCAAGGAAATGCTAATCATGCAACAAAAGAAGACAATGACAATGATATGGTTTTACTAGCAAGAAAGGATGGAGATTTCACAAACAAGAATTTGTGGTACTTAGACTCCGGCACAAGCAATCATATGTGCGGGCATAAAATATCTTTGACGAGTTGGATGAAACAGTGAATGGACAAGTCTTGTTTGGAGACACTTCCAAAATCCAAGTAAGAGGCATTGGTAAAATTCTCATCAATCTTAAAGATGGAGCTCAAACATACATCACCAATGTTTATTATATGCCCGACATAAAAATAAATATTATTAGCCTTGGACAATTGCTTGAAAAAGGCTTTAATAAGCAACTAAAAGATGGTAGTCTTTATTTGAGGAAGCGAAACAACTTATTTGTGCTCATCTTCCTATGTCTAAAACTAGGATGTTCCCTCTTGATATTAATCATGTTGTTGCAAAATGTTTAAGTGCATGCATACAGAATACTACATGGCTATGGCAAATGAGGTACATGCACATGAACTTGAGTTCTAAAACTTCTTTCAAGCAAAGGAATGGTGAATGGTCTTCCTCTTATTGATGCTTAAGATGATATTTGTGAAGAGTGTGTTCTTGGCAAACCCCTAGAGCAAACTTTCCGAAAGAGTCGTACAACCGAGCAAAGAAACCACTTAAACTCATTCATACAGACATATGTGTGTTGATGCAGTTTGCACTAATAATCAAACTAAGGTTTTGATGAATGACAAATGAATTAAAGTTAGACTCTATGTGATTTAGCACTTTTACCAAGATTGC
>JBBPFP010000084.1:4228232-4241543 GCA_037974795.1 Kaempferia galanga | reverse complement strand
TTTTTTACTATTTTAAATATATATTATTTAAATTAATAATTAATTAAATAATTAATTATTTTATATAATTATTATATATAAAATAATATATTTGTATTAATTTATATAATTTGGATTATTTATTCTGGGCATTGGAGAACTCTAAAGGTTACCTAAGCAAAATGTTGCAAGAACCAATACTTTTATCCGATTCACGCCACTTTTTTTAGTATTAATAAGGTAACATAATGTGATGTATCAATTTTAATTTGAGTTATTGATAGATCAATTTTCTTTACAAAAATTATATTTAATTATTTTTTCTAACAATATTAAGTTGTTTAATACAGAAAACTTATATAAAATCGATATACAACTTATTTTTAAATAATAAATATAGTTATCTAATAATTACTATATATAAATAAAAAAATATCGAAACCATATTGACATGACACGATATGATACTGAAACCTTATCTTTCCGGTTTGGGATCGAAACCTTGGCATGGGTCGAGATTTTAAACTTTAGTTTTGTGTGATTGCTTGTTTTGTGTTGGATAAAAGACAAATTTATAAGATTATGGTATATTGTGTGCTACTTTATAGTCATCCTTGAACAGTAAAGAATTAACATGTGGCCGAAATAGAAATGCTAAGGTGGATGTGTGAACTTATTAATACTTGAGAGAAATTAGGCATAACTCTAATAGACTATTAAATGAGAAAAAATAGGTGAAGATACTGCAAAAAAGTTTAAAGATTGTCAATAGATTATTTGAGAATTATTTCTTATATAATGTTATATAGAGCTCAATGGAGGGATAAGATTTATGTAGCTAACTTCAAATAGTTGGGATAGAAATGGGTTAAGATTAATGTAGCGTTGACTCCAAATATTAATATTACATGAGATACTACAATAACAACTAAGTATTATCCCACTAGGTAGGTCAGCTATACAATCTTTTTACGCCATTGGGCTCTATCACTTACTATATCATCATCTATACTTAAATAAATTTTATCTTATTTTATTGTTGTTAACTATGTATTTTTTTTTTTGGTCTTCCTCTTCTTTGTTTAATGTTTGTTATAGTTTCATATCACCTAAACTATATCTCTAATGTTTAGAGTTTTATTGGCCGACTAAGTATATGCATGCATTATCTTAAACATGTCTCTCAAAGTTTTCCCTCAATAGATGCAACTCTGACATTATCTCTAATGCTTTCATTCTTATTCTATTCTCGTATATCCATACATCCACCTTAACATTCTCATCTCTGCAACTCTCATCTTCCACTCATGTACTTGAATCACAACCTAACATTTAACTCCATATAACATGGCAGATTTAACTGCAATTTTGTAGAACTTTCCCTTAATTTTTAGAGGTACTTTATGATCACATAAAATACCCAACGCTCTCCTCCATTTCAACCATCATGCTTGTATTCTAGATTTTTTAGACATCTCTCTCAATCCCTCCTTCCTTTTGTAAAAATGACATTAAATATTTAAAACTCTCAATTCAAGACAACTTGTCATCTCTTATCGTAACAATTGTTTTATTACGTGTAATAGTGCTAAACTTAAATTCCATATATTCTGTTTCTATTCTACTAACCTTAAAATCTTTCTCTTTTAGTGTGTCTCGCCAAGATTCTAGTTTAACATTTACTCCTTCGCTTGTTTTATCATCATCTGCAAAAACATACACGACGGTACTGTCTTGAATGTGTAGAGTGAGTTCATTCATAATTAGTGTAAAAAGATATGGACTTAGAGTTGATCAACCCTATTTTTATTAGAAATGCTTCAATTATTTGGTCCGAAGTCTTTGGTCGTTACATCCTGATAATACTCTTAATTAGTTTAATATATGTTATGCTAGCAACTCTCTTTTCTAGAATTCTCCATATAATTTCTCTTGGACTCTATCATAAACTTTTTCTAAGTCAATGAATATCCGATATTTTTCAATTAGTTGTCTAAAGAGATGTATAGTTTCTATTGTAGACTTTCCAAACATAAAAACCCAAATTGATTTTCGGTCACCGTGGTCTCCTTTATTTTTTTATTACTCTTTTCCACAATTTCATGGTATGACTCATTAGTTTAATACTTTTATAGTTTGCACAATTTTGTATGTCTCTCTTGTTCTTATATAGGGGAACTAGAGTACTGACCCTCCATTAATCATAATTTTTTTTTATTTTCAATATCATGTTAAGTAGTTTTGTAAGTCATTAATACCTTATCCTCCATTTAACTTAATATAAGGGTATACTGCTACACTGGCCAGTACTTTTAAATCATTTTTTATAGTAATTGTCAAGTCTGATGAATATGACATAGCATGTAATACGTTTATCTTAGATATGCAGAGTCTTGAAGATGTTGACTGCCAGCATGGATCCCATGCCCGATGAGATTCTCAAGGAGTTCCATTTACCTAACTTACGTGAAGTAACCAACTTCTCTATATTCTTTTCGATTCTGAACTTGCTTACTTAGCCATTTAACCATAAAAATTGAAAATTTCATTATTGACTTATACTTGTTATGGTACCTTAACGCTTCTGGAAGGTGATGTGATTGGACTACAATTTAACATTATGTTATCGTGACTGACTATATGCGTTGTGAAAGAATGATTTTAGGAATGATTAAAAGCGACTTTGTCAATAGTTGAGAGTTTTTTTTATTTAAATGTTTCTTATGGTAGTTGTAGGTAAGCCCAGTTGGGACTTAGCAGGGGATGGATAGGCTTTGTTTTAGTGTTCGAATTGTTGGGGTATGGAAAGACATTGAATTATCCATTCTGAAAGTTTCTGCAACTAACAACTTTTTCAAACAAGTATTCTGAATACAATATTTGGGAGCAATTTGAGGTGTGATACCCAGCAGAGCAAATAGTGCAGAAAAATTGATAATGTCAGATGTTCTTGTGTCTTAATAATTTATGTACTTAAAAATTAGGTACTTTTCAGTTTCATAGATAATAGAAAACAGTGTTTCAAATTACCTTTGATAAAGGATTGTGCTGGCTTACACTTGGCAGAAGTTATATTTCTTTGGAACCAGTCTGACTAGTTTCTGGTCTGCGATTGGATTGGTTACTGGTATTTAGTCCATTACTACCAAATGCACAAAAGTTTAAAGCAGTTTGTATTTGTTTTTCTTTAAATCTTTCTCTCTTTCCCATGTCATCTTTTTTCAAGTTTTTTCTTCTTTTCCCTCCCTCCACTCTTTCTGATCTTCTGCCCACCCATCGCCACTCTCTCTCTCTCTCTCTCTCTCTCTTCTCCTTTTGTGCAGCTGCACTTCGTCTTCTTCACTAGTACATGCTAAAAGCATTTCCATTTTTTTTTTGCTTTTCTGCTTCATGTTATCAAAATGAAAACATGAGAGAGAAATTCGGGGTTGCATCTATTGAGGGAAAACTTCAAAAGACAAGTTTAAGATGATATAGATATGTATTTACTACTTAGACTATCAATAAATGCTCCAGTTAGGAGATGTGCGATTATTACAAATATGTACATCGAATGAGGAAAACGAAGCAAAAAAAAAAAACTTAGCTACAATAAAACAAGTAAAATTTATTTAAATATAGATGATACTATTGGAGGGGATAGAGTCTAGTGACATATAAGGATCCGTATAGCCGATTTCACCTAGTGGGATAAGTCTTGATTGTTGTTGTTCCATCTTATAGATGGCTCAGTCAAGTGTACACTAATGTACAGATGCTAACACATGATGTCTGCTAGAAACTAAAATACAATATTCACTAATAGTTGTTGAATCTTACACATGGGTCAAGAGACCAAGCAGATAGCAATTAGGTTAGTTGTTTTCTTTCCTTTTTGCATTATGTTTCTTGACACAATTTATCATTTCTCGACTAAAAGCTTATCATCTGAGATTTCTTCATGCAAAGTGCAGGCCTATATGGGTATCCATCTGCCAATGAACTTAGATGAAGCTGAGTTAGCTCGGAGAAGATTAATATTTGACGAATTCTTTTATCTTCAGGTATATTCTTTGTTTTATAGCAGCTGCATCCTATGGAAGCTCCAAGTGCATACTCCTTGACTTACCCTTCATCAATTACCTCCATATCTTTGGTACACCCTTTGTAATTTAATGATCTTGATAGGACCCTTGAAATTAAGTTAAAACACGAAATTTATGATCTCTATTGGATTATTTCAAAGAAGGGGAAAAAAATGACATCTATATCATATGTTTCACAAATGTTTTAGTTGTACTCTCTCTCATTGACTCTTGTCTACATGCCATATTAGACAAATTAGACTGTCTAACGTTACTTCTAAATCTTGGATGACTTGATCATAGCATAGAGCTTCCATAGTGGCTTGGATGCTGGTGCCATTGCATGATGTTTGGCAACTTACATTGCTGCAGGTTACCAAAGTTCTTTGGCAAATTTTGCAATTGGTGCACCCAAAGTTAGGAAATTTCTAAAGGGTGCACCTTGTATGTTTCTTTTCAAGCTCACGCAACTCTCAGTTTTTGAAAGCCAGAAGTTTATTATTTGGGACAAATGAGTGCACCATTACATTCTTGGGAGTTAGATCTTTTTTTTTTTTGCTTGTTTGTTTTTGAGTTTGAATGGGTTCTGATGGGTCATCAATGTAAGTTTGAGTCAAACCACTTTGATGGATCTGATGAGAAGGTCAAATGGCTGAGGTCAAACCACCAATGTGCGTTTGTGCTTCCATGAACCCCTCCATACTCTCACCTCAACTACCTGGCCATCTTAGGTCTATCAAGGTGTTTTGGTCCAAACTAATGTGTTCCTCATTCTCCCGAAAACATACCCAGATCCTCACCTTAACCATCTTACTTTCCTATATCCATCAAGGTAGTTTGACTTATACCACCTTAATGGAGTCTTCGTAAATTTATCTTTCTAATTGTTGTGTAAGAGGTGAAAATTTATTGGTTTGGACAAATAAGAGTATCATTGGATTTGTAAGTGTGAGACCAATTTGAATTCTTGTTTAGTTGAAGTGAGCTGTTTTTGGTCATAAATGAATCGCTCTGCTAACAAGTTGAGAGGCAAAAATATCTCTTCTTTCTCTCCCTCCCAATGTGTGTGTGTGTATATATATATATATATAATCAAATATGATATTAAACATATACCACAACTCTTAACATGATTTCCCTTTTTCTAGATAATCCTTACTAAGACAATTTTTTTTTTTTACTTTGCTACTGATGTGCCGAGTTCTGACTTTTGTAGTTGCTTTATATTTGGGTTCATCTGCAATAGTTCTCTCTGTGTGTGAATTGGATTTTATCTACTCAAAAGGTTCGAGTGATAGTTCAGCACTTCTTTTCTAAATACATTGCCATTTGGGCTGATTTATGTTGCAGCTAGGAAAACTATTTCAAATGGTTGACGCGCTTGCAACACCAATTGAGAAGGAAAGGTTGCTGGAAAAATATAAAAACCATGAGTTGAACTCTGTTTGTGTTGAGGATTGGTCTGAACTTACCAAGAAATTGCTAAGAGCTCTTCCCTATTCACTTACTCCCAGCCAGCAAAATGCAGTTTCAGAGATTATTTGGGATCTTAAGAGGCCAGTTCCCATGAATAGACTTCTACAGGTGGCCTTTTATTATATTAAATATAAATATTTTTCTCTGACTTTAATGTTTATTATTGTTGTCTTCATACTACCATGCACAAATTTTGGAGTGGACAAATGTTCCTAGCAAGACTCTATGAGCATTCAGGATTTTGTTGGAACTTATCAGGGTCAAGAATTTGGGATTTAATAACAGATCTTATGCTTGGAATCTGTCTCAACTGAAAAACTATGATTAAGGGATCTGTAAAAGGAAAAAAAAAATCTGACACTAGCTAGTTTATTTAAACAAAGAAAGTATATGCAGGAATCTTGTAAATAAAAAATAACATGGGTCCTAACATTAGGCGAACCTTTCTTGATAGATAAAGAAACTTGAGTCTCTTAACTGAGGTCGGGGTTTTTAACAGTCAGGTGTGGTCCGGTTTGGAGGTCAAAAACCTTAATTTTTATTAAAAGCCTATCCATAATGGCATTAGAGTAAGATGTTTCTTGCATATCGGTTGTTGATGTTTGGTAGATATTATTAACAGGAAATTTCTATTTGATAATACATAATGCATTTGTTGCATTCTTTAACAATCTATCGGCCTATCGATGAAGTGCCAAAAATAGTTTGTTTCATGGCTGATGATGCATAAAAATTACTGACTGACAAATATTCTTAATAAAAAATAAAGCATTAAATGTTTCATTACATTAATAGCTTGAAGTATTTGAAAACATTAGTAATTTGGAACTGAACAACAGTGGTAACATGTACTGTCCAAGTTTGTCCTTAAACTGTTGGCTATTTTTCATATTTGCCTCTAGACCTAATAGTTCCTGAACCGGATTGTACCAAGAAGTTTCATCTACTCATAACTTCACAGTAATGATGAAAAGAGAAGTTTCTTTTACAGGGAGATGTTGGCTGTGGGAAAACTGTTGTTGCATTTCTGGCTTGTATGGAAGTTATCAGCTCTGGGTTTCAGGTTTGACACATTGTGACTTGCTATTGTGATCATTTGGATACTGGTTTTTGTAAATCCGCTGCCTCTATTTCAATAAGATTGAGAATATTCACAATCTAATAGCTTAAATTTTGATTAGGCTGCTTTTATGGTTCCCACTGAGTTGCTTGCTATCCAGCATTATGAGCTTTTGCTTTCTTTGTTGGAGAATATTGGGCAGCCTGATTGTAAACCTTCTATTGCGTTACTTACTGGTTCTACATCCAAAAAACAATCGCATTCTGTCCTTAAGGCACGTGCTTACGTTTTACTTATTTGCTTCTTGGTTAGCTAAATATCATAGTATTTAATTCTTGGTGGTTAGCAGGGTCTCCAGACAGGAGAAATATCAATGGTTATCGGAACTCACAGCTTAATAGCCGAGAAGGTCAAGTTTTATGCTTTACGTCTTACAGTCATTGATGAACAGCATCGATTTGGTGTCATCCAACGTGGAAAATTTAACAGTAAGGTATTTTATTTTCCTTCTCAATGTGCATCCTTTTATCTCTGCATTCAGCTTCTCTACCTATGATCATTTGTCTATGTTAACTGTTTATATTTCAATATTTTATAGTGACTTAGAAATGTACCCTAGCAAGTCCACTTCTAAATTGACTGTTTTTTTCTTCCCCTTTCCATCTTTAACATCCATGCATCTTCCATTTTCCTAGTTGATTCTTATATATTAGCATCTTTTTCCCAGGAGCATTTTTCTTCTGTCCTTTCTTTCCCTTTTAGAGAAGTGTTTCTGATGGGAGGGGATGATTTCAACCTAGTCATTTAATCTTGTTACATATGCTGATCACTTACCACTAGTGTTCCAGCCCAAAATGTCTTCAAACTGAAAACGAAATAAATTTCTATACCTAGGCTCTGTTGGTAGTAGAGAATGCCCTCAGTCAGCTCTTTGAAGGGATAGGTAAATCATCTGGGTTTTCTGTAAAACATTACCACTCTCTTCCTAAGCATTCTGTATTACTGTCAATGTAAAATATTTTTTCCTAAACTACGTGTAAAGGACAATTGTTTCTAGTGCATTAATTCTAACAGTAGGATGGGACTTATTTATATGTGAACTGAAATCGTGGAACCTTTTAAAGGTTTAATAGGTGAATGGTGTAGACAATCAGGAAATTCTTGCAGTTTTTGGAAGGTAAATTTAAGACAACATTATATGGGCTAACTCAAATTCTGCTATAATGTACAACAACCAAGTCTTATCCCATTAGGTGGGGTTGACAAATTCTGCTATAATATATTGAAGGTTATTTAAAATTGAAACAACATAGAGAATGCCTCACTGAATTTGTTGAAGTGAACATAAAGAAGATATTTTACCTTGTTTCTTAAGTTAGGAAATACATGCAAAAGATGAATGCATTACATATCATCTGTTATTCATATTGTATATTTGCAAAGAATTTGGGAGTGTATACCTCAACAAAACCTGACATTACTCTAAGAGAGAAAGAGATTCATGAAATGACCATTTTGGAAGATCGAAAGAATTATAACATTGGTTCTCCAAGGGGAAGGTCTCTTGACCAGTTCTTTATGGAGCATACATTTGATATCTATAGCCTTAATTTGTTGTTGTCTTGGTCACTAGGACAATTAATCACGTTTTCTTTTAAAATTCCTAGTCAGCATTTGTTTAGATGCCAATCTACCTCTTTCTACAAGTAATATATTTAGCCTATTTAAATTTTCTTCAAGATTAAATTTTATTTTGAGTTACTAAGGTGCATTACCATGCCATTAATATAGTATTCAATGGACAAGCTAAAGCTGTGTTTTTCTTTATTTATCTACAAGTGAGGACTGTGGCTATTTCTAAGACATTAGTATATCTTATTAGAATTGAGTTTTTTCCTTGGTGCTTTTTGATTTTAGAATCAGCTCTATGAAAGATGAGTAAAATATCTTCTTTGCATTTTAAACATCAAAGAACTTGTACTTTTCACGTCTCATTTCTTTGTTCTTACTATTCCCCTTTCCATTCTTATTAATTATGTCATGATCCCTTGCAGATTCTTATGATATTCTCATTTTCTATTTTTTGGTATAGGGATTGCTATTTATTGGTGCACCAACGTTCCTGCAGTAACTTAAAGTTTTATTAGTTACATGTCCCAACTTTTTGTGTTGCCTTCTTTGATATCTGCAGACTGTGTTGGTCAAGAGTGTAAACCTGTTTGATATAGTGGAGCAAGCTTACTCTGCATGATAAATTTATTTGCTTTTTCAAAGGAATACTATTTCTCTTCAACAATTTATGATACACACTTATGGTTGACTTGAAAAGAAATTGAAATCCTGCTTACAACCCCTATATGTTTTTTTAACAGTTATATTCTGCTTCCCGAAGAATAAACTTGAATTGGAAAAATTTCCATGATACTGTTGAAGAGAAAGCCTATATGGCTCCACATATTCTTGCAATGTCAGCCACTCCTATTCCAAGAACATTGGCATTGGCTCTATATGGGGATATGTCATTAACTCAAGTATGCAAATCCATTCGCTCTTTCTTCCTACGCATGAATGATCCTAATCCCTTCCTGATTTCATTGTTATATCAATTGATTCTTTATTTTGGCTGTCTTGCATATCCTTGAATACGGCTGTAATAGATTGTCTACTTTTTTTATATGATTGTTCAAAACTATCTTGGAAGCTCAGAATTGAAGAGTAAAGAAGAAAAAAATCAAAATGCTTATTTTAGCTCATTGAAGCTCAATTATTTTCTCCCAAAATTTTAACTTACTAAAAGCGACACTCTCCAACTAACATTACCATCGTGTCATTGTTATGCTAACAAGGGGAACTATTTCAAATAAAATACCTAGATAACCTCCTCTAACAATATATAAGTGTTATTGAATAAGAAATATTACTAGTAGGTCAATTATCCTTACATATTTATAGATAGGCTCTTTAATGACGCTCCAACTCAACTAGTTACCAACATATTTAGCTCTACATCATCTAAACAATTTGATTAACAAATTTGCTAATTGATTGTGAGAACTGAGAACGATTTGTCTTTTATTTTTTTAAAAAAACATGGTATTTGAGCTATATCCATTGCAGTTTGATTGTCATAGTAAAGTTTTATGAATTCTACAAAGGCATGCCCTAGCTTGGTCATCAGATGCTTAACACATAGACTTGCATATTGCTAAGGTTAGGTCATGACTATATTTTGCCTCCTGACTTACCTTACTACCATCTTAAGAGAAGACACGAAATAAGATATATTTTCCTGGAGCACTTATCAAGTATTGTAAAATAAGGTTACACAATCACACCTCGCCGAAGTTGTAGACAGATTGTCAAGTTTCAAGTTTTTAGTACATAGCTTATTTATATTTTTAACTATTTGTCATAATTCAGATTCTAGATCTTCCAGTTCTAGTGCACTTTAGTTTTGATCAATTGTCCCGTCCTCTGATGCTTTCCCTTTATAGATCACTGATATGCCCCCAGGACGTGTGCCTGTGCAGACCTTTGCATTTGAAGGGAACAAGATAGGTTTCGAGAAGATATTTCAGGTAATATTACTCTTCTGAACTTAGTCGATCAGCTGTAGCTGTATCTGACATGTCTGCAATAGTGGATTCTTCCATTTTCTTAAAAGCAGACAGAGATAAATTATTATTTACTTTCTTTTTTTGTTGCTAAAACTCACTATTAGCTCATCTTTGTTCCTGAAGGAATGCATCTCATATATCTGTGTCTCAACAGACGACACACACCTCTGTGGGTCACAAATCTGGGTGCTAACACTGAATTCTTAAACAAACACGCACACAGACAAGGAAATATGAATTTATGTTTGTTTCATTTAGTTTGAAAGTAATATAATGTTGTATGGTCTACTTTTACTTGGCATTTTGCAGTACAGCTGCAATGGATTGTCTTGGTTTTTAGCTCATCTAGTCAAGTTATGTTTTTTTTTTCTTTTTCTTTTTAAAATTCAAAACGTTTTTCTTGATTTTCCTCCACCGTGCTCCTAAGATATCAGATTCTTTAGCATGCTATTTTGTAGCTAGGAAAATGATCTCACTTTTTTTTAAAATGCTGTTGTTGAAGCAAATTGCTTATCTATACAGATGATGAGAGATGAGTTAACAGGAAATGGAAAAGTTTATCTTGTTTATCCAGTAATCACAGGGTCTGAGCAATTGCCCATGCTTCGAGCTGCCACTGCTGAATTTGAGTTGATATCAAAAAGGTTTAAAGGTTACCAATGTGGCTTGCTGCATGGGCGGATGACGGGTGATCAAAAAGCTGATGCACTGAAACAATTTAGATCTGGAGAAACTCGTATACTTCTTGCCACACAAGTCATCGAGATTGGTGTTGATATCCCAGATGCTTCTTTGATGGTGGTTATGAATGCTGAGAGGTTTGGAATCGCTCAGTTGCATCAGCTTAGAGGACGAGTTGGGAGAGGAGAAAGGAAATCTAAATGCATCTTCTTGTCTTCTACTTCTAGTGCTCTGAATCGTTTGAAAGTTCTTGAAAGATCATCGGATGGATTTTATCTGGCAAACGCGGACCTTCTACTTCGTGGACCTGGTAACCTGCTTGGTAAGAAGCAATCGGGACACATTCCAGAATTTCCAATTGCTAGGCTGGAGATCGATGGAAATATTTTACAGGAAGCTCAACTTGCTGCTTTGGTAATAATCTCCATTCTCTTTCCAAGTTTAACTGATTCTCAAATAATTAGGACAACACACTTTAATTGATGCTCCTACAGCTAGTTTCTGAAAGACGTTTTTTTTTCTGGTTGCAGAATGTTCTGGGGGCAAGCAATGATCTTCAGCTTTTTCCCAAGTTGCGAACAGAACTTAGCATGAGGCAACCCCTGTGCATTTTGGGTGATTGAACTGTCATTTCCTAAATGTGAAGGATGAAACATGCTCGATAAAACCCTAAATGGCACGTGAATTTCTACTTCTCAAGTCTCGGTAGTAGAAGAGTCGAGGCCTTCATTTTTTTCTCCGGCTGGACTTCGGTTCGGCTGATGATTCCTTGTATCCTTGCAACGAAACTATATCACATTAAAGAGCATGACATAACGGGCCTCTGTCTTTGTTCTTTTGGTGTTGGTTGAATGGTTCCTTTGGCAATGCCGAACATCCATGGAAAATAGAAAGAATGAACCAAATAGTTATTTGTAAATATTTATGCCTCTTATCTTTTGTTTAAATGGAAGGGAAAAAACCCTAATAGTTTGTTTTCTTCATCAATGGAATCTAAAGGAATTGTTCAGCTGAATCAAGATGCCAACATGCTCTTCTCGTCCTGCATGACTTGTTTACCCGACTAGTTTAGTCGAACCGCATCACCATTCGTCTCTTACCTGACTTTGCATGACTTGCTTACCCGGCTAGTTTAGCTGAACTGCTCAACCATTTGTCGCTTACTTGACTCGACTAGGTCATCTAATTTGAAAGCAATTGGTTAAAATTGATTTTTTTTTAAAGACCTAATCAAACTGATAAAATTTTTGTATAAAAATTGAATTAATAAAACATTCGTTAAATCAATTTTAATTAATTTTTTTCAATCAGCATTTCATTCAATTTGGCCCTAATTAATATCATTTAAGAAACCAAAGCAATTTTGCTCTTATTAGATCTGAACCAAAGCCTCTTTAATTTGAACCAGATTAGATCAAACCGGATTGTCCTAGCTGGCCAGGTTTAATTGAGTTGTGTTGAACCTTTTAAAACCTACTACTCCTCCTCCCAATTTTGTGAAAAGCCCTAACTATTTAATTGAAATTGAACCAATTGAATTAACTAAATTAAACTTTCAACTTCGATCAAGTTCCATGATTTAATTCGATTTAGCTAATATTTTATTCAACCCTACTTACATCCCTTCCCATCCAATTAACTCATTTTACTTATTTCAATTATCTCATCTTCCTTTTTTTACAATTAACATTTCATTCAATCTTGCCCTCCCAAATAAATAAAATTAATATTATTTAAGAAATCTGAGCCTTTTTGGACTGGACCTAAACCAAAGCCTTTTTCACCGTCCGATTTGAACTAGAATAGATCGAACCGGTTGATCTATCCGACCGGATTTAATTTAATTGAACCACCCGGGGTGCCCCTCCCAAGCCATCCCTTCGGTTTCCGCCGCGTCCGTTTCCACAGCTAGCAGGAAGCCGCGAGGTCGCGCCATACCTGTGAGCGTGCTCCTTGTAGAAGAAAATCTTGTCAGCTCTTGGTGATCGAACATTGATCGTAGCAGCAGGGGAGCGTTCTTCCCCCATCCACAGCGGCTTGTTCCTTGTTAATTTGGTAAATCGCAGCAGGATAAGAGGTATTTTTTTTCCTCTTTCTAATTGAATCGGAAGGGTCGCATGGGAGGGTTATAGTAAATAGCATGGAGGATTATCGTACGGAAGGACTTGTAGTTGCTCATATATTTTCTCTGATCAGCCCATCATGTTATACATCTCAATTAGTTGTTACGGTGCCTTGTTTTGTTAATTATATGTTGTTATTATCAGCTATTAATTATTGTTTCTTATGTGGCAGTTTAGATTTATTCTTGATGTTGGTTGGTGTAGAATAGATGTTTACATTAGGCTAGGGCATGGACCTAGAGCATAACACAAATAATTGGATGATTTACTTGAGGATGCAAATTGCATATTGTATGATAATTTTATTGTAG
>JBBPFP010000084.1:4159316-4172603 GCA_037974795.1 Kaempferia galanga | reverse complement strand
CTTAACACTTAAAAATAGACTAGGAATTGAATACAGATGTTGTGTACAAGTTTGCTCTAAGTTTTTAGCTCCAGGGTGCTTTTAAAACCTCCTGGAGATGAGATTTCGTGGACCAGAGGCACCTCCAAAGAGACTTAAGGCACCTTTAGGTGGATAGAGTTTTATCTCGAAGGATTAAACTCTATCTCCTATCAACAGCTGCTGACCGCACGCTGAAGGCGCCTTCATGAGGTTTGAAGGCTCCTAAGAGAGGCGCCTTCTTGTGCACAAAAGGTGCCTTCCAGCTTGCGACACTGAAGGCGCATTCCAGACGCCAAAGGCGCCTTCTTGCTCCAGCTTCACAACAACTCCTTTATAGCTAGCGGCCGGTTTCATTTATGGTTGCTTTGGTGATGTTGGACATCCGGAATACGGCTCACCGGAACCCATCTTCCGTCGTTCTCCTCAAGTAGGCTTCCTTCCTGGCTTCTCGTCCCTAGGACCATCGCATGCATCATTCTCGTCTGCAAGTGTACTCTTCCGCAGCTTCTCATCCTTTGGATGCACTAGCCCATCGATTCTCTTCCCATGTTATCCTTCGCGTCCACTGTGTCTTTTTCTTGACTTCTTGTGTTCTTAAGTTTCTGCACACTTAGACACAAGGATCAGAAAACAACAGGACCTAACTTAATGTGGTTGATCACATCAAGACTACCATGAGGTACCTACAATTTTTCTCTTTTTGATGTGCATCAACCCAAGTTATGTTAGGGTAAAAACTAAAATAGTAAATGCAATAAATTTTCAAATAAGTGCAAGTAATTTACATAAATTACAAATTCAAACCAATTAAATAAAATTTGTTTCTCCCCCTTACTTTTCTTCCCCTTTGTTCACAGTAAAATTAGGGGCACTAACTTTAAAAAAAACTAGAAAAAATTGTTAGTGTAAAACAAGGTAGTTAATATTTTATAGAAAAATTTGGGGATTAAATATTCAAGAATTTGAATTTTTTAGAATATCAAAACCATATTTGACAAAATTAATTTTAAACATTGGAAAATTTTGAAAAAAAAATATTGTTATTAAACAAAGTAATCTAAATTTTCAAAAAAATTTTAACAAAAGAATATATTTTTCGATAGAAAATAAAATAATTTTGAAAACATATAATTTTTGTCAAGATAATGAATAAAAATATCTTTAGAAGTAAAAAAAAAATTATGAAAAAATTTCTAAATATAGGGAATAGAAATACCAAGTGAAGAAAAATTTTAAAGTTTTGAAAATTTAATTTTAAATAATTTTAATATTAATAATTACCATTTTAAAAAAATTCACAGAAAAATAATTTTTAAAAAAAATTAAAAAATCTCTCCCAATACACGCTTCCATTCCCTAATTAACATAAAAACTTTGAATGGAAATTCGTAAAGAAAATTTATGAAAATATATTTGGGATTTAAAACTTGACATTTTTTTAAAAAATTGTGAAAAATTCATTATTGCTCATAAAATTTTGAAAATTCTTATCCTAGAAGAAATTTTGTTGACCTATTACTATAAAAATTTATTTAAGAAAATTTAACAAAATATTTAAATGAAAATTATTTTTCAATTAAGTATTTCTTAAAAATAAAATTTAAACTAAATACGTCTTTAGAACCAAAATAGTTTCCTACCTACGGGATTAATCAAGTATTTTTGAGGGATATTTTTTTGTGCAATTATTCTAATTTAACCCTGATGATATCTAAAATACCAGCTAACATTTGAGTTTCTAAAGGTATTTGAGCATATAGAATTACGTTTGAGTAATTCTACTTCTTTTAGTTTCTCATTTTCAATTTGGATTGTATCGAAGAGTTCTAACGGATATGGTTTAGCTAAAACTGGTTTGATTTTTACATTTTTTTTAATCAAAGTCTCTTTTTTTTATGTCAGTTTATATTTTTGAAAGCATTTTTACAAAGTTAAATAGCTTATCAGGAGGCAGTGACGGTACCTTACTGTGTCAATCTCGTTGCTTGATGCTCCTTGTTCATCGCTTCTTTCTTCACTTGAACCTCTCCCTTTGTCGATGCTCATTTCAGATGAGCTTTCGTCGTTCGTTTGGGGGTCTGCCATAAAGACAGGAAAGAGAGCCCTTAAGGAACAAGAGGAAGATTTGGTGCTACAAAATTTCCACCTCTCCCTGTGTCCATAATTTCTTTGTTGAGTTGTAGGTGGCAATTATGTTGACTTCTTGTGGCGATAGGACACTTAGGAGGTGGAACTCCACTCGTCCATTTATTATGAAGTCAGCTTGCTCCTTCTTGGTTCATGGTTATTCTTCCTTTTCCTCTCTATTTTGATCTTTGGGTACTGTAAAACTATATTTAATTATTATCAATATATCAAAATCGATTTTGAATATTACATCTATTTTCTTCTTCCACGTTGCAAACTCCCCCTTGAACTTTGGCGAATAGATGCTTGGTCCGATTATCGTTTCTTTAGCTTTGGTCGGCGGCTAGTCCTTCTAAAGCGATTGAGCTTTGATATCACTTGTTGGTCTTAAGTGGCCAACAAGAGGAAGTGAATTGCCTTGCGAATGCAAAAAGAAAAACCTTTCTCAACTATTGAGATTATACAAGTATAAATTCAATAAAAAATGATAGTAACAAAAGAGTACAAGACAAACAAATTTACTTGGTTATAACCAGGGAAGTTCTTAATTCAAGGCAAATGAAACACTACCAGAAATCTCCTTCTTGAACGAAATGTTGGACGCGGAGAAGCCTCGTACACGAAAATGGAGCTCGAAGAGTGAAAACAAAAGTCAGAATCGAATAAGAGTTTGTTGTACGAAACTAGCTCAACCAGGGCTATATTTATGGCTCCTGGTTGATCTTATCATTAATGTTGATGTGGCTATTCAAGGCGCTTGGACCACCCAAATCTATTTTTCGTCCTTTACTTCGAGCAGACTTCATTCTGACTCTCGTCGCTCGAACAGCCGTAGACATCCTTGTCGTTCCGCTAGTATACTTTTCCACAACTTCTCCTCCCTCGGATGCTTTGAGCCCGTCGACTCGATTCCCGCACCATCTTTCTCGTTCGTCGCGTCTTCCGCTCAACTTCCTGTGTTCCTACGCTCTTACATACTTAGATACAAGGTTAAATTATATGAGATTTAACTTATACTTGATCACATCAAAACTACTTAGGACAATAACATTTGAGACTTCACTACACTAATTATAGAGGATTTTCTCTCTAAAATTTGTGTGATTAATGGTTTAATATCTTACAATGTGTGGTGTGAGCTATGAAATTCAATGTCTCCTAACCAAGACTGTTATTATTTGATTGCAAGCTATTCATACCTATCTCATTTATTTTATTACCGCACTAAACAAAATAATTAACTAAACAAACTAGTGGCTATTATTATTTTCATCTCGTCCATCGAAATTAAATTTGACGTATGATAATCTCCAATGATCCTGTAATATTGTCATCTTACTATCCTTATCGAAACCGTCATGCTGACAGCTGTACTGCCACCTGGAGATTATGCGAATTTGAGGTGGTCACACCCGTCCATTATTTAGAAGATGTCTTGGAGAGGATCCCATTCGGCTTCTGGTATCCTTCCAATTACGTTGCGCTTGCGCCAGCCGCATTCGAAAGGGGAAGGTAGAGCGAAACCCCGAGATCGCACCGCCCTCTGTAAACCCTAGCCGCCGATCTCATCGTCGGACGGCGTAATGGTTGGGGGCGGAATGGAGGATAGCAGCGGCGGCAGGGGAGGTGGAGGGCAGGCGGCGATCGAGGAGAAGCAGACGGCGGCGGGGGCGAACTCCGGACTGAACTGGAATGCGCCTCCCCCTTTCCTCAGCAAGACTTACGACATGGTGGATGACCCGGCGACCGACGCGATCGTGTCGTGGGGCACCGGGAATAACAGCTTCGTCGTGAGGGATCCGCCGGAGTTCGCCAGGGATCTCCTGCCCAAGTACTTCAAGCACAATAATTTCTCTAGCTTTGTTCGGCAGCTCAATACTTATGTAAGATCTCCGCCTTCCCTTTTGGTTTGCTTCATCTATCTGTTTCCTGTTCGATTCTATCGTTGTCATGAATAATAGAACGGTTTTCGTGATCCTCTTCAATTGAGTGCTCTTGATGCAAATTATGCTTCATTGAAACTCATTCGTCCAATTAATTCACAAATCCTGGCGCCCTATTATCCCACAACTGTTACTGATTAACTATATTGTGATAAGATGTTGATCTCTCACCCGAGAGGAACTCTGGTTAAGAAGATTTCCTGCATACTATTCACATCTTCTTCCAAATTTTAACTCTTATTTAAAAGATATCCTTTTGTTATCTTCAACTACATTGCTCTCAGTCCAACGCAATTTTTTTTATTAATAAAAAGTGCTTGTTCAGGAATCTACTCATAGAAGTGTTTTTTTATTGGAACTCATATTTACACTAATTTTTGTGCTTTTGATGGTGGGTGAACTGCCAATAAGTTGTCCAGTATGTACTACTCGATCTTACAAGGCTAACACAATTTATAACTTGTAACATCAATTATATGATCACTTTAAAGATTGTAACTGATGAATGATGATCAATCCAAAAAAATCAATGAATAGATTGCTTTAGTATTGTCTACTAGTCAGCTGTACCAAAATATATGAATATAATCAATTCAGTATGCAAAATTGTGTTTGTTTCAAGTATAGACATCAAGTTTATTGATGATAGGTAATGCCAGATGTTCATCACTCGATTAAATGATACATTGATTCCTTGAGGCATGATATTGGCTACCGTAAGCTTAAGGAAGTAAATTCATTAATTTATGAGTTTCATAATGCTACTGAAGTCAATTTTAGCGTTCAGATATACAATGTGTGTAACCCACTTCCTAGAATTCCAAGCTATAATCTTCTACAACTATGTAATTGTTTAAATTTAAGGTGGTTGACTGGTTGATCAGCTGCTTTATCTAATAGTAAGGCTGATGAAACTCTATATCAGGTTGTTGACTTAGAAGAAGGACAAATGAGATATTTACATGATATCTGAAAACAACAAGATTATACATCACTTGATCTATTAACAGTGATTGTCTCTGACTTGAACATGATTGTTTTACATGATCCCTTTTCTCATCCTTGACTCCTCTGAGTTGGCCCTTTTTTGTTATGATAATTATGTTAGTTTCTAACAAAGATATGTAGAAACAGCATTGGATTGTCATGATGTTCCAAAATATAGCCTGATCTTATTAATCTTCCTTAATGGGTGTAGAGTTTCACAATAGGAAGGGAACTGATTCATTGTTGTTTAGCTTTAATCAGAATACTTAGATGGAAGATACGAGAAAAAGGATCATAAAGTTGCATAAGGGACTTCATCATTATGTAAGTCTTTGGTTACTTTCCCTCCTTTCCCTTGTATCTTCTATCACAAGTAATTGGATCATAAGGATCTTAATGGTTTGGTTGATGTACTGAAGTTCTATAGAGGTGCTCAAGATGTGGAATTGAACTAATGGGGACTACCCTTCTTGCAAAACACTTTGCACCCCTTGTGTATGCAAAGTTCATGTTGCATTTATGGTGTATTTTTTCATAGAAAATCAAAAGTTAATGTTGGTTGCTGAGGATCAAGTCTTCCTTTACGATTGCCCTTTTTTCTAGGTTGTTAATTTAAGGCTGTTATGGTACATACTTGGTAGTTCATGATAGTATTGGGCAGGGTTTTCGGAAAGTTGATCCTGATCGCTGGGAATTTGCAAACGAGGGATTTTTAAGAGGACAAAAGCACCTGCTTAAAACTATCAACAGGAGGAAACCCTCTCATGGACATGGGCAAAGCCAAAAAGAACAACCAAAACCACAACCACAACCACAGAGTGCTCCAGCGACTGCCTGCGTCGAGTTGGGCAAGTTTGGGTTGGAAGAAGAGGTCGAGCAGCTGAAGAGAGATAAGAATGTACTCATGCAAGAGCTTATTAGGTTGCGCCAGCAGCAGCAAACCTCAGACCATCAGTTACAGACACTGATGAAACGCCTCCAGGGAATGGAGCAACGTCAACAACAGATGATGGCATTCCTCGCAAAGGCCATGCGGAGCCCTGGTTTCTTTCCTCAATTTGTGCAGCAGAATCAAAATGATAGCAACAGACGCATTACTGGAGTTAACAAGAAACGGAGGCTGCCAAAACAGGAAGACAGTCATGATGATGAGATGCTCGAAGGTCAAATAGTGAAGTACCAACCACTGATCAATGAAGCAGCCAAAGCAATGCTAAGACAAATTATAAAAATGAATGCATCTGCTAGGTTGGAATCTTCTGGAAATTCTGATAATCTTCAACTAGAAAACTTCCAAATTCCATCTGAAGCATTCGAAAGCACAGCAAGTCAGAATTCTTGTGTTACTCTCTCAGAGATTCCTTCAAATTCTGGCTTTGCATTTGTTCCTACTACCTCTGCCGCATCTGATCAGTCTTCTGCAGTAGCTAATGAAATGGTTGGACCAGATGACATAGGAGTGTTATCTGTAGTTCCAGAGGAAATCGCTCCGTCTCCAACTAACATTGACATCACAGATCTTCCTGAGTTACTCGGAATAGATCCTGAAGACAATGTTGCTGATATTCCAGTTGAAACTTTGGAAATGCCCAAGCCACAGGACTTCTATGCTAACCCGAATGCTTTGGCCTTGCAAGAAGTTGGACCTTTAGATATTGATGATTTTTCAGCAGATACTGGCATCCACCTGTTCAATGACGAGGAGAAGCTCCCTGGCATTATCGATGATTTCTGGGAGCAATTCCTGATGGCTAGCCCTCTCGCAGTAGACACAGAGGAGGTCGAATCCACCACCCAGGAACAGATGGAGGTTCAGCCAAGTGCAGACAATGTGTGGAACAACACTGAACACATGAATCATATTACAGAGCAAATGGGCCTTCTTTCATCGGCCCCTAAGCGTTGATGTGGTTTATCATTCCGCCTTTTGCTACTCTCAAGCCTACCACAGAAGCATCTTGGTTAGATTTTGGACATTGACATTTTGTTACTAAAATCATTGCTACCGTCGGAGATTGCAAGAAAGCCATGGTAAGTGTTTATTTGACTCGCCAAGGGACTATTTTATAGAAAATCTATTGCATATCAGTTCTGTATGGAAGGCGAGGCTAAATATTATATCGCCTTCTGGTTATTAGTAGCAGCTCTATACAGAGAAAACTTTCGTTGCATAAAAGTGTTTCTGTGACTTCAAACTGAACTCTAAACCTAAGAGCCTTAACCTGAATGATATGGCCTGCTTGTTGGACTAGAATATGAGAAATTCTAGCTGACCAAGCCGATCAAACAGGTCCAACCATTGAGCATTTGTTTTGGTTGGAAAGAGATTTTTAAATTTCATACTTGTTTTTGCGCTTATATATACAAGTGACACCCCCTGTTATTACCAATAAACCTTTGGCGATTTGATGTTCTGTGGGTTTGATTTCAGTAGCTAGCTGAATGCTTAGGGAAGGTTTTCATTTTTTTTTTGTTTATTTATTTCTCAGAATCTCCTGGATTTTACAAATTTTCCTCAAAAATCATTATTTAATCTCCAAATCGCTAATTTGGTTACAGATTAATTACTCGTGTACCTGAATTGTTCTTGCTTCCGTTAATAATTCTCTCATTTGTTCTCTCATTTAAGTTAATAAAGACTGGAGATTATCAGATTTTTTTTATTTGTCAACAAGAAATCTGAATAACTTTGAAAAAGAATAATTTCTTAAAACATAAATTCCCTTTTTTCTATGGAAATTTATTATAAAATTCATTATTCTGAATCAAAAAAAAAAAAAATGTATACCCCAAAATGATTAAATTGATTTAACTAATTAGTAACAAAAATAATGTTTTCTTTCAAAATTTAGACCATTAAGATAAACTAAGTTCCCCTCTAGCATAAATAAGAATATTTATTTCATGCAAATCCGCAGAGAATAGAATAGCTTTTCCTATCAACCAAACGGCTGATGTGATCTAATGGTTTGCAGATTTCAAGTTATTTCATGACAAAGAATGAATCACCCTCAGAATTAGTTGCATAAACGGGATACTTATGTAAACTAAAAAACTCACAAAATTGACTTCTCTTAAATTTATAATGAGGTTGCTAATAGATCACATACACGAACCTCCCATTACAAGTGTTCGACTACAGCAAGGTGATATATCACCCAAAGTTCTTTAAAAGGGTTCTCTCCCAAAGGAGATAGTTGGACATATTCGAATATCTTTAACTTTTCTTTGACATATAGAAGAACAATTTTGAGCTGAGTCAAGATCCAGCTATTCTATCCAATGCAACAACACAAATGAACTCTCTTCAAATCAAGATACACACTAGTTTAAGGAAGAAATAAAATGAGCATTCAAGTAATAAAAACCACGTGTATTGTATTGTGTATTATCAGAAGTTACAATTAGACACCTCAAGAACTTCACTAATATAAACAATCTATAATAAACACTTTACATCAATCATATAATGAACAACAAACTGTATTAAATTTTTATTAACAATTACAACATCAATCAGGTCATACCCCATTAAGTGTAATCGACTAATAGATCATACTACATTATTGGACACTATCCCCTACTATATTATCATTTATATTTAAATAAATTTTATCTTATTTTATTATTGCTAATCAATTTTTTTTTATCTTCCTATTTCCCATTTGATATACACATTTGTGATAATTTCACTCACATGAAATCTAATATTCTAATATGAAACATAAGCATAGCGAGGTTGGAGGAATCACCAGCTTCAACAATGTGCATTTATGATTGTGGCTCCAATCCTCTTTTGATCAAAAAGGCACAGAAAGTAATCAATGACTTGTAATCTTTCGTCGTGAGGAAGGCATTATAGATCACATCACACACTTCCTGATCTGGACGTATGCCGAAACCTAACATCTTATTGAAGAAGCCCTTCGCCTCGTATACAAAATGTCGTTTGCATAATCGGTTGATCACCGCACTGAAGTCATTGATTGTAACTTCATGTCCAGATTTCAACAGTTCATCAAAGAGCACAAAGGCTTTATCGGGCATCGCCATGGCACAATGTGCCTTTATGACAGTGGTGTAGGCACACTTCCTCAATCTGATACCCCGATGCAAAAGATAATATAGGAACTCCTCTGCTTTGTCAACTTGGTGATTTAAACAAAGACAATCGATGAGAAAGGTATAAGTAGCAGGAGTAGGTGTGATACCGCCTTTTAACATTTTATAAAATATGTAGAAGGCCATGTCTGAGTTCCTTTGCTGATAAAAGCCTTGGATAACTGTACCATAGGCGATTGAGTCAGCACCTATTCCGCTAAGAACCATATCGTTCAGTTTATCAAAAGCCTCTTTTACTCTACCCTTTTTACAAAGTGCCTTGATAACTATACTGTAAGTAATTTTGTCGGGCATGATTGTTTTCCTATCCATTTCCTCAAGTAGCATCTGCATCGAATCAACATCCCCAATTTCACAAAATCCATCAATAAGTGTCTTGTAGGTTATGTCTGTAGGAACAAGTCCATATGTATCCATTTCCCTCAAGAATCTTTGTGCCTCGGTTGGCTTTCCAATCTTACAAAAGCCGTACATCAAGGAATTATAAGTCACAACTGTAGGAGTTATAGCTGACCTAATTAGTTGTTCGTATACTACAAGAGCTTCTTCGACATTACCAACTTTAACAAAACCATCAATGACAATGTTATATAATATAATGTTCAATCTCTGACAGGTAGCAACTAGGTACTCCAAATAGCACTTTGCTACCGACATCAAACCTTTCTTGCACATTCCGGAAAGAATTGCTCCGTGAAAAAATGAATTTGGCATCACACTCTTCAAGCTCATAGATCGGCACACCTGAAGTGCCTTGTCTATTTCTCCCAACTTGCAATACCCATTTATGAGAATGGAATATGCCACTATATCCATATCGAGGCCGATGTCTTTAATCTCATGGAGCAACTCTTCAACTTTAGTGATGTGCCCATTTTTGCAAAGGGTGTTGAGGAGAACACTGTAAGTCACAATATTCAACTTGCATCCTCGAGCAAGCATATCCATCCTCCTTAGGCCTTCATCAATATCACCTTCATCACAAAGACCACTTATCACAATAGTATGAGTAATAAGATTTGGCTGCACTCCCCGTTTTATCATCATTCTAACGAGCATCCAGATCTCACGCATCGATCCAAGTCGACGACACCCATTTATGAGAATATTATACTTAACCACATCAACCTCTACGCCATCATTTTGCATGGACTCGGAGAGTTCCAAAGCTTCTTCCACATTTCCTGCTAGACATAACCCGTGCATAAGAGAATTGAAACTATATTCATCGGGAAGAAATCCATGCTTAAAGGAAAGAGAGAGGAGAGACCATGCGATCTTGATAAAGCGAGAATTACATGCTCCGGATATGAGGGAATTGAAGGTGATCAAACGAGGGCAATATGATTTCTCTTCTCTTATCTCTTGGAAGAACGATATTGCCTCTTGCACTCTTCCTTGTTTGCAGAGACCATCTATGAGGAGATCAATTGTCTGCTCTCTGCAAGAAATCCCACTGGCTTTGATTTCTCGATAAAGATCAAGAACAATGCTTGTATACCTTGCACTGTGCAATAAACTGTGATAGGTAGATACAGAAGCTTGTATGTCCAAGCTAGCCATCTTGCTTAAGACAAAATGAGCATCGTCAATCATTTCTGATCTAGCATATACATCTGCCAACATATCCCAAACAATGCCGCCGGAATCCCAGTGTCTGAAATGAGTCCACAGGTGCTCACACAATAATGGTGCCGAACCAACTCCTTCTCACATTTAGGAAAAAAAGAAGAAATTTAATGAATAAATTACAATCAAGCTAGCTCGTTCGAGCAAACACATAAAATTTAATAAATGACCAAATAATTAAAGCAGCTAGCAATTATGAGAGAGCACGGATACAATTTATTAGGCCCATATATGCACTAAGAATTAGAAGCACTAAGAGTTTCATCATATTTTACCACTTTTAAAAGTTAAGGTTTGTAGTTACAAGCTACTAAATAAGATAACTTAGGGTTCTATGTACATTTGGTAGAGATTAAATGGGCTTAGATGAACAAGATAGGATTTTTAGCAGCACATGTAAATCATAGATGCTAAATGCAACCATACACAGTTTAAAATCTGCCTTTGAAGCTGCATACGCAGCATACATGGAGGCTCTCTAAGACCATAACCAGTTATCTTGTCATCAACAGTCATCGCAATCTAAAACTAAGGAAGAAGAAGATGATCATGACACTGTTACAGCTTACAGTGACCGCAAAAATAGATAAGTTTTGGAACTCTATCAACTCTCGCTAGCAAAATATGCAACTTTTGCAGTCAAAATTTATGGAAAATATCGACAGAGAATAGGAAATCAAAGGAAAAGCAAAAGAAACAAGAAAAAACCTTCGTCATGCACCATCCCTCGCAAAGCGTTTCTCATCTCCTTCAATCTCCCTTCTTTGGCCAAAGCGTGGCAAACCTCCAACTTCCGTACCCTTCGACTCTCATGCAATCCAGGGCACAAGACCGTTTCCTTCTCCTTCGGAACTCCATGTCGACTGAAGCCCCCGCGGGCGAATTGGCACGGAGCGATGCTTTCAGCACCTGGTTTGAACAAAGATGCGAACTTTGTCAGAGAAATCTGGGAATCTGAGGCCGACGAAGCGGAGACGAGCTCCTCCACCTCCTCCTCGGCGGCAACGGCCGCCGCCAGAGACGAGAGCAGGCGCTTGCTGGTGGAGCAGCGGCGCGGGATCCGCAGTTGACATAGGTAATTAGGCCAGAATAGCATTCAAGGTTTAGGGTTTCATTCTAGAGAAGAAAAAAATGGCGGGCGCCCTTTCGCTCCGCCGCCCGCCTTCGTCCTCGTCGGGAGGAGTTTCCAGTAAGGTATTGCTGCTCCCTTACGAATCAGAAAAGCCATTTATAATTTCGACGGTCCGGCTCGGCCTGGTTCGGTCCGACCCGTCGGGCTTGGCCTTATTTTAACTTTTTTTTTTTTTGCTGTTGTATATTTTGTGGTTTGATAAAATTTAGCTAAAGTAAATAACTCTATCTCGATTTTTCTTATAATTTCCAAAAATATTTTAATTGAGCCTGACGTGTTAAATTCATGAAATGAAATATAGAATAAATGGATTATAAAATTTTCTTTAGTTGTTGGGTTTGTTAAATGGTTCATGAATTAATAAGTCCATTTCAATTTGACAACTCAAATAATAAAATCAATTATTTTACAAGACCCATATTTTTTTAAAGAAAAATTACAAAAAACAGTACATATATATCTTATTTATATTCTTGTAGGAGCAGTGAAAATTCAAACTCGTACCATAATTACATGAATTTATTAGGTGAAATTAAAGATTTAAAATTATGTAATGGTGTTCAATTTATCCATTTTTTAATACCAAGTATTCATATGTATAATAGTATATATATACAAGTATCCAGATTTTTACAATCTAACCATTAGGGTAGCCCCACGTTCATTCAATCAAAGCAGGTGTTTAATTTATCCCTAATGCTTGATTTGGTTGCCTATCTAATCTCACTAGCAAGAAAAGTTAAAGTAGGTTTGAGATCTTAAAAAATTCCTTATAAATCATGGCCAAAATGATAAATTCCATGGAAGGCAAAATGAGAGGGAAGAAAACACTTATTGTCACATTAAATTTTCTTACTAACGCTAATGGAAAATTCTTTTTTGATAAGCTTCAACTAAAAAATGTCATTTTTTCTAATAATCGTCGCCATGATCGATCGCGATGCCAAATTAGGGTTTGAGAAACGAACGGGAACGATGAACGATGAACAAGACACCTTTCGCCAGTGCTATGGCCGGTTTATTCTCTATTTATAGCGGTGGTCCAGGCCGAGTGTATATGGATCTAAACTACAATATTAAAGAGACAATTTCATTTTACACCCCAGCTGTTTGCTATTTTTTTATTTCACCACATAATTTCACAAACTATCTCATACACAATTTTTTTTAACTTTTTTTTTTTTTGGCAAAGACTAATGGCGCAATTAATTCAAGGTGAAATAAAATAAATTAGAATAAATTAAATATAAAGAAGGAAAACATAGAACTACTCTAGCTGAATGAACAAGATGACTACAAGGCAAATAACATGATGCTTGAAGATGA
>JBBPFP010000084.1:3991732-4003715 GCA_037974795.1 Kaempferia galanga | reverse complement strand
TAATATTGTATTTTCAATTAAGTGTCATTGTTTGTTTTAAATAAAAATTAGTAAAATATTTTATTTTGTGTGTGATTTTATAATATTTTTAAAATATATTTATGTCCAAATAACTATGTAATAAAAATTAAAATTGATAATCAAATTTTTTTTATATTAGTTGGATGTAAATTTTTTTTTAAAAAAATTAAGTTATAAGTATTAATTTTAAATATAATAATTGTTGTAAAAAATGTTAATAAATTAAAATATATATTGATAATTGGATTATGAATAAGAAAGAGAATGTTATAAAGAATATTTTTTTTTTCTTGTGTGATATGATGTGGATGGACTGAAGTTGAAATAGTATTTGATACCGAAATTATATAATTTTAATATGAAAACTATATTAAATATAATGTTATGGATGGTTGATGATCTGAATAGTTGTTAACCTTGTTAAAAATTTTCACAACCTGCGAATCACAATGCCTGCAACATGTAGCCGCGCCACAACACTCCTGACCTGTAGGGATGGCAATGGGTCGGATTTGGGTCGGATTTTATATCCTCCGTACCCATCCCCATTTATTATATCCATCCCCATACCCACCTCCATACCCATCGGGTGTTTACCTTTCATCCCCATCCCCATACCCGTCGGATAATCGGGTATTCATATCCTACCCATCATCCTATTACTATCTACAATAATTTGTTGTTCCATAGTTTCATGAATTGCAACTATGAAGAAAAGAATAGTGTATATAGGTTGAGCAAGGTTCTAAAAATTGTTCATCACTACTTAATCCCTGTAAGGATGGCAAGTAACTAAAAAATAAACTTCACTTTGCCACTTAATAAATTTCACGACAAGAATATTGATTGAATAAAAATAATATTTTTACACTTATGCCTAATCTTCATGTGTTTGACTATTTGTATCAAATCTTCTCAAATTTGTCCGACATTTGGAATAACGGAGCAACAAGTTGACTAACCTGCAACATCACATACCACTATAGGATTCAGTATAGTTTTGTATGCATGAATGAAAGTTTTGTTTGAGCAACAATGTTATGTTATATTCTTATGAGTCGTAAATTTGAGAGAAGACAAAGAAAATATAAAGGGAAGAAACACACACTACCTCGCCAATCACTGCAACACTTTGCTGCTCAAAAGTTTGGTCCAAAATAAAGTCCGAGAAGAATTTTATGGGCTACCTCACCTGAACATTGATTATAAAGAATAAACATGATTTCATGCAGAGTTTAAGATTGTTTTAATAATAGATGGGAAAAATTTGCTGACCTTTGATAACTCCCCTGTTGGCTAGTGTTTCAATCTCAATCAAATATGTCGTAACCTGAATTGGGCAATTTGTTAGACTTTATTGTGGGTAAACCTCAAGAACAACCGAAGCAAGCATAGATATATACCTTAGCACCAAACATCATAGAAGAAATAATAAAATATAAAAAATAATTCATTTAACACCATTAATAAATTTAGTCAGCTATTATCGTTCAACAAAAGCATATTAGAATTCACATCATCTCCCCAAAAAATATAATTCACCAAAAACAAATTAAACATCTATATGTTACTCCTGATGTAATCATATTTAAACATCATTCAAAAAACAAAATAGATCAATTTTAACTCTGAACTAATCTCAACTTTCTTCATCACTTGATATTGTAGTGTCCTGTAAAAATATAAAATAATGAGAAATATAAGTAATTAACCCAATATTATTAAATTTAATAAAATTAAGTTGTATTAAAAACTTACTCCATCAACATCAACGGTATCCTCATCATATTCGATTGAAGAGTAATATGCTTTTGTTTCTTGTGAACTTATAGCTGCAAAATTCAATGAAAAAGATAAATCACCATCGAAGATTATAAAAGAAGAATATTTTTAGACAAAAATTAATAAAATTAATTTATAATTTATATTACCTTGTTTCTCATTTGATAACCAACTTTGAGTGCACATCAATGTTTCTATGGTTTTTGGATGCAGCCTGCTTCGATGAGAACTCACCAATCTACCACTTGTACTAAATGCAGATTCTGAAGCCACAGTCGATATTGGAATGGCAAGTAGGTCCCGTGCCAGCCTCATCAAAGTGGGATACTTGATTCCATTGGTCTTCCACCACTCTAATATGTCAAAATCCACATTTCTCGGTAACACTTTGTCTTCCAAATAATGATCTAGCTCAGTCTTCAAATCAGTATTAATGTCACACTCAAGTGCCACTTCTTTATCAAAACTATCCAAAAAATCATCTGTACTTGTATTCAATCTAGCCTCCATTGATCTTTTTTCAACACTAGCATGATCATTATTATCTGTGTACTCCTCAAGTAAATCATAACACATTTTTTGAATCCTTCTAAGAGGTTCTTTAAAGCCAACCTCTCCTTGTGTTCTTTTGAAACAATACTCTACCAACTTTGACTTATATCTTGGATCTAAAATAGTAGCTATTCCCATAATTCCATGAATATCAGACCAATATTTCTCAAATTTGGAAAGCATTCGTTCAACCATAGAAGAAATAACCTTATTAGGAGATGTGACCCACTTTAACAATGAAGCTTTAATTTCACAAACCTTAGGAAAAAAGATATTTGTCGTGGGATACTTTCTTCCAGAAAATATTTCAGTCACAGAATAAAAGACTTTCAACATTTGAGATACTTCTTCTGCTAATAACCACTCCTCCTCTGTTGGAAAACATTTATAAGATGAATCACGAAATCTCAGACGAGCAAATACATCTTTAAAAGATATGGCAGTTATGAGCATCAAATATGTTGAGTTCCAACGGGTTTTACAATCAAGCACCAATTTTTTAACATTCATATTGTGTACTACAATCCGTGCCACATCATCAAACTTTTGCTCTCTTTTAGGTGATGCTCTCCAATATGTAACGCTTTCACGAATTTTCTCAACACTAGGTGCAATAACATCCAAACCATCTTGGACAATTAAATTCAAAATATGAGCAGCACAACGCATATGAAATAAAGACCCTCCTAGCATAAGTGTAGAATGATCAAGTTTATGCAGCACATAGTTTATAAGAGAATCATTGGTGGAGCAATTATCAACAGTAATGGTGGATATGTTCCTATCAATATTCCAATCCATCATAGAGTTAACTATCACATTAGCAAGGACTTCTGAAGTATGTGGAGAGCGTACATAAGCAAACCTATATAATGCAAACACAATAATGTACATATTTAAGTATTTGTTTAATTAAAAACATAAAAAAGTGTGAAAAATATTACATATTTACATGAAAAATATAAAGTATACCTCAAAATGCGACTTTGCAAAGTCCAATTATCATCAATGAAATGAGCTGTCAAAGCCAAAAATCCCTTCCTCTGATTAGATGCAGTCCACATGTCGGTGGTTAAAGCAATCCTGCCTTTATTACATTCCAACAAGCTTAATACTTTTGTCTTTTCATAGTCATACATTTTCAATATATCATTCTTAATGGTATTGCGACATGGAACCTTGAACAAAGGTTGAAGACTTGATAAAAGCTTACGAAATCCATGATGCTCTACTATTGTTAATGGATACTCATGTAAAATTATCATTTCAGCAAGCATACACCTTGAGGTTTCTTGGTCAAATTGAAAGCCTTTAATAACAAAATCTCCCTTGTTTTGCTCTTTAATTAGTATTTTCTGCCTTATATCACTCACAGTTCGTCTTGGACAAATTTTGAAATGCTCACGCAAATGTGTTGTCCCATGTTTACTATGGCCAGAAAGGGGTTTCTCACAATAATTGCAAATTGCCTTATCCATTCCATTAATTTTCTTTCTTTGAAAATGATTCCAAACATCAGATGTTAATTTCCTCGTTCTTATTGCACTAGGAGAAGCATCGGCACTAGGAGAAGCATCAACACTAGGAGAATCATCAACAACAACAGATGTCATATTTGGCTGAATTTGTGGAACCTCATTATTTACTTCAGGAATTTGTGGCACTTCATTTTCTATTGTAGGTTCTACTGGGTTCATTTTATAAACCTAAAAATGATGTTGTAATGTAGGTTAAAAAAGAAAAGAAAAGAAAATATATAAAGAAAACAATAATGGCTGTCCGGTTCAAACTACAAATCGATAAATGGAAATATAGAACAATCATTAACTTTCTCATATGTGACTCTTATTTTTAAATAAAATCAAGAAGTAAAAATCATTAAAAAAAATACCTTGCAACCTTAAACCCTAAATAGTGTTCGATGAACTAAGATGGTTTGCTTCTTTTCATCCAAAATAGTGGCGGAACTGGAACTTCGACAAGCTAAGAGCCTAAGATGCAAGGACAAGCTTTTGGGTTAGTTGAACTAGTTCATCCCTGCCTCCGCAGCATCTTCACTTCGTCTTCGGCAACTTTAAGAGCACTAGCACTGGAAAGGAGAAAGATAGATTTGATAGTAAGGAAGAGGCGAAGAAGTGAAGAACGAGTGCCGACTGCAAGCGACGGAGCGAGAAATATCTCGCCCTAGTGCCGCTTCGACTTCGAGAGAGAAAGAAATTAAGAAAAGTGAGCGCTTCGAAGGTCGAAAACACAAGACATAGGGTGTATTACTTTATTATGATATAATATTATATTATATACAAATATATACAACAGAGATATATAATTATATATAGAAGAATTCAAAGCACAGTACACGATGTCACCGTTTATATATATATATATGGGTATTGGGTAGGGTATGGGTAGGATGTTATCACATCCGCCTCCATACCCATACCCGAAAATACCCATACCCGAATACCCAATTATTTAATCGGGTCTAAAAATTACCTCCATACGCTCCTCCATTCGGGTCGGATGTCAGATTACCCATCGGATTCGGAGGAAATTGCCATCCCTAAATGCTATACAAAAAAAAGGTATATATATAAAAGTTTAGGTTATGGATTAAGCGGATCAAACTTATAACCACATTAAATTTTCCTCTTTAATTTTAAATTTTATAAAAAAAATATTTTTTTCATAATCCGTTGGTCAGCTCGTCATGAACAGATCTATGTGGGTCGTGGGCCCAAATTGATTAGCTTGTTTAGTTTTTTTTTAAAATTAGTTGATAAATTGGATTCGTACGCCGTCTCCACCCGTCGACCGGGCTAAAACAAATCCCAACTCCGCTGGGCGAGCGAAGTCGCTTTTGCCACCAAGAAGACAAATCCCAACCTCCAAAACATTCCTTTTTTTTTCATCCCTGCGCCGGCGAGGCGCCCACCGATCTCTCCATCGTCTTCGTCTTCGTTTCTGATAAGCTGTGCGGCTCCACCAACAATCGTTCCCTTTCCACCTTGATCCGGCGTTGTCGGTGATCCCACCTGCTCCGGCACGAACCCCGCCTGCGGGAACTTATCACTTTGAATTGAACGCGGTTGAAAGAGGTTTGTGTTTTCTCCTATCGATTTCTGATTTTATATGCTTATTCACGGTCTTTAGGTATGAGTTGATGGTGTTATTTCGGCTGAATTGTTTGTATTACCCATTTTTAGCATCGATTGCTGCAAGTTTCGTGCCATAGCCGCCTTTGGAGTTTTCTCGATCCTCGATTATCAGAGAAGGAAATCCTTGAGGGAGCCTGTTTCTTTTGGTTCCTTTCCTTCCCCTATTTTTATTCCTTCGTAGTGAACGATTTTAAATCAGAAAAGGGCATTCCTTTACGTAATTTAATTTTATTTAACTAAGAAGTATTTATCGTCAAGCTCACTGCGTATAATTAAGCTCGTTTGCAACCAATAATAGAACGTCCAATTCTGTTTTTAATTTTTTTTCCATTGGTAAGGGGATTGGAAAATCTGATTGTCAATAAATTTGGGACTTTTGGGATACCACTAAATGTGGATACAGGATAGATCTAAATCCCATCCACTCCCTTTTCTAGATTATTTACTTGTTCATAGTTAATTAACTTACACATGATAAGTAGTACAAGGATAGATTAGACAAATCCCTTGAGGAATGAAATTCCATTTCCAATGTATCAAAACACAATATTTGACATTTTAATCCACAATAATTCCTAGCTTCATGTGATTGAAATTTTTTTTTCTAGGAATGGTTCCAAACTGCTGGATATTGCTGAATATACTGTATCTTATAAAATGTTTCAAGTGAATGGATATTCTGAATAGTTTTAGACAAATAATAATAGTTTTAGCCAAATAAGAATGGAGATTCAAAATAGCAGCATAGCTTGGCAAGGGCCCAAACATGATACATTTATTTGGCTATAAATTACTTTCTGAAGCTTATGTTTTTTTTAACAAAGCTCAAAAACTGAGTTAGAAAAGGCTTCCATTTTTTTTGAATAATCAATTCTAGTTAGTTTTGTTATCTATTTGAATGTCTTGCTTGATTGCTGTGGTAAATTATTTGGAATTTTCCATATGTGAAAAACAAGTAATACCTACATTTTTTACATTGATTGACTGGATTTTAGGTTTGAAGATAAGTTAACAAAAGTTGCATTGGCTGACAATTAATTGTATCCAAGTGTTATTGATGATTGAATTTGTTTAATTTGTTTGGTGCTGCATCAGTTTGATTGAATCTATCATAGTCATGCATATTTTATTATTTTGCCATTTGGCGTGGAGCTATCAAATTTTGAGGGTGACATAAGGAGTAACAGAACTCAAACAGTACAAGTCAGGATCACACAGCCTTTCTCCTACCCTGCTTAAGAGCATGTTGAAGTAGAAGTGAAAGGTTACTTCAGTTTTCATATGCACATTACAAGAGATGACAGTATTTATGACAAGGGGTTCTAGGATAGGATGGTATCCGTGAGTTTTCATTCCTTAGAGTTGACATCATTGCAATCCATTCAAAATGATCGAAACTACTGGTAAATTTATTAATAACCATTGATCAATTAATTAAATGAATATCTAACTTTATGGATGATTGAGGTGGCATAAATATCCACGTTGTCCCAAACTTGCAATTGAACAATTTTAAAATTCTCCACTTTTTCACTGTTACTGAACGAACTAATTCTTGAAATTTTCTTGAAGGTGTGTACAGAAGTCAGAAATTTCATTAGGTGCCTATTGAATAGTGGATTATGGCTTCTGGATTGATAAATGCCAATCCTGTAGTGTATGAAAGAAAAGAGCATCAAGTTCGTAGCTCACCTACCATCATCAATGAGAATGCAGAAGAGCTTATTGATCAACAGGAAATTTTTGATATCCTTGAATCTTGAAAGTGTTCCTCTTTTTTATTTATTTTGCACTTGAAAGCAACCCTATTCGTGTCTTCCATTCAGTTATTTGGTCATTTGCATATATTAGCAATGTGATAGAAAAATATTCTAGATGCATCTTATGATAACCTGATTCCAATAGCATGTCACAATTTGAAAATGGTGATTATACAATCATTCCTTGAAGAAGATTAGAGGAATTCTTAGATGTTTTTATTAAAAGGATAATTTCATAAGTTTTCTTTTTGTGCAATTTACTCAGTTTCCAGAAAATTGGAATTATAATTGAACCAGAATATTTCTGTAGACTATTTGATTTTCTAGTCTCTTACACGTGAACTGATACCTCACTATTTACCGAAGAAAATATGTTCGCTTTTTATATCAATGATAATTTTAGCAATGAGTTAGTCGTGGAATGAGTTAACAGAAACGATTAAATTTTTTTTAGCTCTTAGCTGTTCTAGTGATTCAATCAGTAGGATAAGATTGGTGTAGCAAACCCCAGTAGATAGGATCTTCTCTTTTTCCCCTTCCTGTATTTTTCTCTCACATCCATGTTATTACCTATATCATTCCTTGTCATTTATGTGGTCATTTATTCCTTATCTTGTATTTTCTCTCACATTCATATTCCTTAATGGACGTAAATTATATTAGAGATATACAGGATCCAGAACACCCATACACGCTGGAAGAGTTGAATGTGGTTAATGAAGATTCAATTGAAGTGAATGCTAAGCAAAATACTGTTAGGTAAATGCTAGTATAGTTAAATCTGAGTTTTATTTTGCTAGCCTTAGATTCAATTATCCAACAGGCTAATTCATGGAAAATTGTGGACTCTTCAGGGTTACTTTTACTCCAACTGTTGAGCATTGCAGTTTAGCCACTACCATCGGACTTTGTCTTCGTGTCAAACTGATGCGCAGTCTCCCTTCTCATTGCAAGGTTCCTTGTTCTCGTGCTAAATATATCTTTGTATAATTTGTTTGCTCCTTCACTTTTTTTTGGGGTATAATATAGACATTGTGCCGGTTTTGACTCGACAACTGAAATAGCTGCTCGACTTGCAATGATGTAGGTGGACATAAGGGTGGCGCCTGGAACGCAGTCAACTGAAGCTTCTGGTACTGAAACTAGTTCCTTCCATTCAAATAATCTGTTGGGAAGTGTGCTTTTAATTGCTGAAACTTGTACAAATTCTGTTTCTTTTTCTTCAGTAAACAAGCAGTTAAATGACAAAGAACGCGTTGCAGCAGCTTTGGAGAACCCTAATTTGATGTATATGATAAATCGATGCTTAGAACCAGCCTACTGTGACTAATGCCGTCGCTTCTCCCAGGATCATTATGTTCGTTGTCACTTCTTACACACCACACAATTATTCTACAGCTCTACTGAATTCTGCTTCAGATTTCACATACCAAAACAAATATGAGCATCCATGAATATGTATTCCATTGCTTTGCTCCTTTTTTGTGTGTAAAGTTAAATAATTTAACTTGTATTGCCAATAAACAACATACTGTTCAATCATTTGAATAGAGTACAGTGCAATGTAGGAAGATTAGTTATATGCAATCTTTGCGTTTTGCTGTGTTTACTCGTATTGATCTTTCAGTTAGCCTCGGGGAGCAACAAGATGGTGAAAGATCCCAGACCAGAGGAAGACAATCGTCACCAGCGAGAGGGTGGAGGTAGGTGCAAACCCTGAGCTCCACAACCATAAACAGAGTGCAAAACCATAAACAGAGTGCAAAACAGTGCAAAACAGAGTGCAAAACCATAAACAGAGTTAACGCCACTTCATGCAAAACCATAAACAGAGTGCAAAACAGATAGGACAAATAAGTAAACGAGAAGGTTTCAGTAGATCACTCCAGCAGGATTGAAGCAAAGGCAAACACAAGCTTCTTCATAATACACATTCAGATAGTAGTTAACTGTACTTTGCTTGTTGCTCTCCCAAAAATGTTCTGTCAGAGTTTATAAATCTTCTTCATAATTTGTTTCTCCTAGATTGCTCACTGAGATACCTGCACAGCAACAACATATGATCATTATGGGGCAGTCGGTACAGATACTAATAACAATAGTGAATACGGCAAAGTCAAAACTAGTAGGCAAACAACCAGAAAGAAAAAAATTGACAATTAATCTTGTTTTCAATTCGTGATGTTGATACTAATAACAATAGTGAATACGGCGATATCACTGTTCTGCTCGATATCACTTGATGTTGATGCTTTAAATTCGTGTTCGCCTGATGCTTTCCCCTTATCCTTCCCAACATTTTCTAGAGTCACGAAAAAACAAGTAAAAAAAACATGACAACTGAGAAAAAGAACCTGAAACCTCAACTAAGACAAGTAAATTTCAATGCACTGATTGCAAAATGACAAATTTTGATTCCTTAAAGCATAATTGAGTTGATCTCAAAAAAATTTTTGCATGAAGATGAACGTAGGAACTGTTCTGCAAACTATCAAGAGTAACATACCCCTATGCTAGTACTCCTGTTGTTCTGAAGGTCAACTATTACGAAGGGATCATAAAGGCGGTCAAGCATCCGGTTGTAAAGAATGCAACATCATGGGAATTGGTTTTCAGTTATAAAAAGTAGAGCTTACAATATACACAATTGTCCTATTTTATGTATTGAAATTATTTGCCCATTTTCATATGAAATCTTCAAACTTCAACTAGAGTGACATAAAACAATATTATAAGAAGCATGAGAAGTCAATGTCTCAAGTAATCCGACGTGCTAAAAATGTTAATGAGAATTAGATTTCAACTATCTTCCTACCAAATAATTAAGAGGAACCATTGTGTATATGCTCGCCATTTAATGCCAACATTTTTGTTTTAATGACACCTGCAAAATTGTTCCTACAACTATCTTAAAAAGCATATCAAGTGCAAAGGAATAGGATGAACAAGAAAGTAGAGTTAAACTTTGTATTAAATAATTTTATCTTCATAATAAGTGTAAGTGCTATGAAGCAAGATTGAATAACTACAATTATATATCCTTAATAAAGTTACAGAGTTTAGCAACTCAAGATAGCGTTTGAACCAAAAGAATTTATTTTAGCATAATGCAACAACCAAATTTCTCCTGCTTACCTCCACATAAAACAGAATCAAGTGAAATTTTGGATTTCACAGAACTGAATATTTCTTCAGCAGTCATCATGCCTATTTTGACAGAGGTGTCATCTGTAGGATTGATTTTCTTTAGCGCATCTACAGTGCGCGATGGACCAATAGAACACAAACCACTTTGAGTATGGCCTTGTCCATCTGAGTCATAGGAAACAGTAACACAAGGAAACAGAAATCTATTTAAAGAGACAAGAATATACACACACACACACAAAAAAAAACACAACTTATCACCTGAAAGTTGAGGTGGCGCCAGAAATGGGCAGCCTTGGGAACAAGAATAAGAGTGTTCTGATGAAGCACAACAGGTGGCACAAGCTGCTGGAATCACCGGAACAGTGATACAATGGCAGGAACACCAGGAACATGGATGCTGTGGGAAGTTTTCAGAAGCATGATTTGGTGGAACTCTCTCTGCTTGATATTCACCAGATTGAGCTAAATTTTGTGGATACCAATAATATGCATGCTGGAGTTGCTGGAGAACTTGTTGTCTCTTCTCCTCAAGCTCATAATACTGATTAAGGAGATCATTATACTCAATACTTCTCTGATCATTTCCATAACTAGCCTCTCCGCTAGCAACAGGGGTCTCAGAGAAATGTGGTTTCAATTCTGGGGCACATATATTTGCACATAGAGTTTCCTGAGATTGAAGAACTTCATTGGTAGATACATCCTGGTAGTAAGGCATACATGTTTCTGCTACATTGTTCGCTTGATCAACATCATGCTCTCCTTTCCTTCAAATGGAGATCAAAATGAGAGCACAGTTAGGAGCTTCAAAGGTCCCTCTATTAGAAGAACTAAAACCTATACGTGGGTGTGTATGTGCAAGCAAAAGGCGATGCGGCTAATGTGTTTTCCGACAAGAAAGTTCTTATTGTACTAAGGTGCAGTCTGAGCAAATAGTATAAACATAAGCTTAGCAACAGGAATAATTCTTTACTACATATTTCATATAGGATTTTTATCGTAATTTAATGCACATCTTATCCCATGTTATATACATATATTTCATGATTTCATCTTTGTGTGCTTTCTTTTCGGAGAACAACTTCTTGCTTGTTTCCATTGATAGGGCATATTTTCGGAGCAAAAATGGAGCATAATCCCCTTGGAACATAAAATTGGAGCAAGGAGCACGCTCTAGCTGTGTCCCATGACACGGGCGTGCTCCTAGGGCTAAGAAAGACAGAATAGAGAGGAAAAATGCTCAACAAGGGCTAACCATGCCTCATCATCGAGCTAAACACATGAAGCGTCCACAAAGAAAAAGAATTTAAAAGGCCATCAAAATGAAATTTTAGTTAAGAGACGTTTCGGCAATGTCCCACGACACAAATGTGTCCATATGGAAGAAATCGGGTGCAAAATAACACTAAACACACCCAACAGAGCCCACCATGGGCATCTATATTGGTGGGCACAACCAGTGTTGAATTTGGCCATTTTCTAGAACCGAACATGTTGCCCATGTTGGAAAACATGGCTCGTGTCAACCTCGGGGCTGCACTGCAAACCAAAAGCAAAACGGCC
>JBBPFP010000084.1:3907597-3919307 GCA_037974795.1 Kaempferia galanga | reverse complement strand
GAGCCAATTCCTCATTAAATCAAGGAGATGAACCACATTGGACCCAATCCCTTGACTTGGTTGACCAAGTTTGACCTAAGCCATCTTGCACCAATTTCCTACAAAGCCAATTTCAAATAATCAGTAATAAATTATGCTAAAATAAGGAAATTACAATTAGGTCCCTGAAAATATCCAAATTACAAATAGAACCTAATTACATGAATTCCAAGCACAATTAGCTCATAAATCAATCTAAATGCAACCAAAATATAAGCTCAATAAGGGTATTATCAGTTGGTAGGCTAGGTGGCTAGTTGACTTTCTTAGCCTCTCGGTCTTGTGGTTCAGTCGGCTCACAAGACCTTCTAGATCCAATGAGTCGGGCGTTCTGCTTCAACTATTCTTTACTTGGACGGCCACTCTGGCGGTTTTGCTAAATGTAACCCAGCATTAAGGGTCCTACCCTCTTCACCGCATCACCTTGTGCCTCTAGAGATAAACCAAATAATTTCTCCAATCTTTGAATCGTATGCCACATTATCCCCTACAAGCAAAAGGAGTCAATTCAGGAGAGATGGAAACAACAAGTGCTTCTTTAACATGGAAGGTGACAACTTCCAACAAGAGCAACATTTGCACCCATCAAAAATAGAGTAGCAGCGGCTACTAGGTGAAATGGAGAGAGGGAGGGAGGAGATTTAGCTTAAAGAAAATACTTTGCAACAAAGCTTCTTAAATATATAAACACCCTGAAAACTCTAAACCATGTGAATCGAATATATAATTAAACCATACCTAAATCATCTAATTTGACCATAGAAATCTGAAACCATGCGAACCAAGAATACAATTGAACAAAACCAAATCATGTAATTTGGTTCAGTCCTAATTTATCTAAACAATCTCAAATCATTTAATTTGGTTTAACACCAACATATCCAATTTAATTTGGATTTAATCCCAATTCAATTCCAAATAAGATTTAATCACTTCATAATATTTGTTGGGATCAAAAGATTTGTCTAAGTTGGTGCTCAAGAAGTGGATTGACATCCTCTTTGGCGGTAGCCTTGTGCCTTGAACTAGACTATGCACCCATTGAACTTGAGATCAAAGAAGATGATGTTAGGATGTGTGAAACTAAAGAGAGTGAATAGCTTCGATCGCTTCGATGATATTATGTGTTCATTGTTTGAATGTGCAATGGAAACTTGAAGCAAACTCAACGCCACATTGAAACAAGAACACAATCATAACACGCTTGGTTTTACTTGGTTTACTGCCTCCCAAGGCAACTACGTCCAAGGCCTAGTCCTAACAACTACCACCACTATCTTTCTCATTCTCGGTTACCTTCTAGGTGGAGAAATCTTCAACAAGCTATTCTTACAAGCAAATACAAGAGATAAAAGCAAGTACAATGAAAGTAAACTACTTTATATGAATCTTGTTTCATGATCTGTTGAGACAAAACACGCCTAGGATTCAATCGCCCTTGACATGTCATGACTTCATCCATGCCAAACATCAGGCCTTCCTTGATTTGTTTGAACATTCTATCACCAAGTGCTTTTGTCAAGTAATCGGACAAGCTTGACCTACTTGACTTTTCACTCAATTAACTTAACATATTGATTGACTATTAAGAATCTAGTCAACTTTGATCTACTCAACATCTCTCTTGATCAACAACATACTGATCAAATACCGAAATCCAACTCAAGTCAACTTAAGTTTGGTCAACTTTGACCAGGGGTTGACTGCACCAACAGGTGAGGGCTTGGGCGGCTTAACTTCTCTATCAGTTTGGGAGGCTCCCAAACATCAGCCTCTCAATCCCACAAACTTTCCTCCTCCTAGACTCGATAGTTAGTTAGCTTGGCAACTTAGCCTTTTCTTGGGCTAACTTTGCTGAGAGGGATGCCTTTTCATCATCAACTAGGCATGACACAGTCCTTGCTCACTCCCACAAGGACATTGCCCTCGCTTATTTCGATCTTGGTGTCCCACGTTTAACCTTCCTCTTGTTGAGTTCCACCACAACCTTGGTTAATTGTTCTGAGAAACAACCTCCTTAGACTTTGAGACCTTGGCTTCCTTCTCCCAGTGCCTGACCAAGGAATACAACTTAACCTCCTAATTCTTGGAGGCAATCTGAGTAGTATTAATTAGTGAGAACTACTCCAGGAGCTCCCCATGATTGGCTAGCACTTGTTGTGGAAAAGACACACAAGTAGACCCATAGGACAAAAACCCTAAACCCTGAAGTTGTGATAAACTAGGGTTTGTGGTTGAAAATAATTGATTATTGTAAATTTCAGTCGTTTGCAGTCAACTGGGCAGTTGATTTGATTTGAAGAACTACCAAATAGAATGATCTTATTCGTAGTTGAATCAACTGGACAAAATGACCTATCGTTCTAGTTGACGACTATTCACCAACTTAGAAAGGAGAAGCGAGGTATTTATTGTATGATTACGATTGATTTACAAGGACTAATTGACAGATGGCAACAAATCAGTAGATTTCTAGGTGATAGGCAGATTTGCAGCAAGGATTTGAAGTCCATAAATGGAGGAGCATTGTAGGATATTCCACTCTGTCCTAACGCTGTCCTTAGGTGGCGCAACACTAGTGTAGGGATAAATCAAGGAGGAAGGAGGGTCAAGAGACCGGGGGAAATGGAGGATCAATAGAGAATAGGGAAGGATGGCGCTTGGAGTGGTTGTGGTCAAGGACTAACGATCTACACACTGCCAAGAGGCAGCCACACACACAAGAGGGAGGGAGAAATATCACGAGAGGGGAAAAGAAAAATGTGCAAAAAGAGAAGGGTAAACACACCTGAATCTAACTATCTCAAATACAAACTTTGTTGAACATAAAAATTGGTAAAGTAAATTTAAATCTAGTCCATTTGGAATCTACTTGATCATAATTATCAAGTCCATTCAATAGGTTCAATCCAAATCTAAATCAAATTTAACTTAACCCTAAAAACCTAAAATGCTAATATGATTCAACTTAATTTGTCATCTAAAAATTTAAAAAATAATTTAGAATACTAAAATTTAAATATGATTAATTCAAGATCTAAGAAGTCCATTGGATGCAATTAAGTCCCTCATAGAAGGCCACCTCCTCTCCTTTTGTAGGCTCTAGGTCATCTCCATCATATTCTTAGATTTCAATGGAGATTGAAACACAAGGATAATGTTCTATCCTTTTGTAGGCTCTTGCTATGATATATTGATAATGCCTAAGGACAAGTATAAATTACAATGTTCTAGCTATAGGTTAGACCCTATAGTAAGGTATCATTTGTGTGATTGCTTGACAAGCAATTCACTGAGAGGCCTTGAGATTGAAACACAATGAGAAGACATGTTTCCATACTGCTAGGATATCTCTCGAAGATATTTTGCCAATTAAAAACAATATTATTGAATTGTGACAATAATATTGAAAGTTAACTAGTGAATTGTGAATAAATTGAAATCTTTATTTAGTTAATTCGATACCTATTTGTATCGAATTCTAACAAATGTCTCCATTCTATCCATCCTATGCATTTCAAGGGGCATCCATTACAATTCTATGCTTTCTTCCAATCGACTAAGATGATTAGATTAATTGATTTGGTTGGTTTGTTATGTCTACCAATCTCATCAAGTCCAACAAGTTGGTTGAACCAATTAAATTTATCAAAATAATTAGGCTAGTTGGGTCAAAGGAATCTATTGGGCAAAGTCACAATGATTAGGTTAATTGGGAGTGAATAGGAGTGTTTTGATTAGAAAAGACAATCAAGTCGAATATATCTATTAAACTGGTTAAGATAGTTAGGTCAATCAAGTGGGGATTGATGGAAAATAAGATAAGACATATTTTAACTTGATGGTCTCTTCACCAATCATGTTTGAGCAAAGCTACCAAGTCAAACTCGAGTCATAGTAAAAACCAAACTTGAGTCAAACTCGAAAGCAAATTGTAGCCTGAAAACCAAACAGATGAGAATCTCACAATGAAATAAAAAAGAAACATCTGAAATGTGATAAAATAAGTAGACTTTTAGCAAGGAACAGTGAACAGCTGAAGGACAGTAATATACATTGACTTATTCCATAGTGATATCTAATGAATAAAATAAGATAAACCTTGTGTCTAAATCAAACTTGAGCTGTAGACCTGACTGAAGAGTACCGATAGAGGAAGGCTCTACCTGTGTTAGTCTCTGAAGTACATAATTCCAGTAGATGAACCTCAATTGTTGTCAATTGGCACATAAGCTTATTGAATTCAAGATGTAAATAGTACTTAGAATTATAATTAAGTTACGAAGTGGGTACAGTGACACTACTGTTTTCCATGTTCATACAGTGCTGCCTAATGGTAGGAGTTGTGCCTCTGAGGAATATGGGGACTCTGGTGCAAAGCCTCCTGAAGATGCGTGAGAGCTTTGTCATAAGAAATAAATCCCATGAACCAGAATTCGTGGCTGTCCTTGGTGACAATTTGAATGTATTTCTCTGAAGGGTTGCTTTTGTGAGTAGAAGGGCTGGCAGCCTTCAGCTGATCCAGAGGAAGAACTACCTGCCAATTGTTAGTTAGAAGAATTATACATGATCTGTAAAGAAGCATAAAATAAGAGAGAAGGGTGACTAATCAATTTCTGTAATAAGAAAAGGAAAAAAAAATAGTCTTCATGTTCTGATGGCATCTCGAAGTCATTGATAATTTAGTTGTTGGATGACTATTTGAAGGAAAATGGTTAGAGTAGAGTTAAAAAAACACATATCCTCATTGAATCATAGTCATCTGAGTTCAGTAGAGATGGACTGCAGCTATACAAGATAATCACTTGTCTTGTGACATGAAAGGATCAGCTGTAATTTTCATTTTTGAAAATCAAAATCAAGATGAATATATTTTCATAAAAGAAAGTGGGGAAAAATAAATAGTTCCTTCAAAATTATCATCATGATGGTTTATTTATTGTCTAAAATACATGGCAGGCGTTTGACAAACCTCAAATTCCTATAATCTTCTTACTGCTTTCCCACTTTACATGATAACTTCAGAGTGGACAAAACAGTCATGGATATTGAATTGTGCATGTTCCAAAATGACAACCACATCACAGGACATTCTTTTTTTTTTTTCATTTCATTTTTATGATAAAGTGGTGGGTCTTGAATTTATCTTAAGATGCAGATCAATGTGGTGTCCCTAAAACCGTTATTGCACATCCATGAGGAAGTATGCCAGGCAAACCTTAGGATTGTGCTTGTTGGAGATTTTATATATAAGGAGATGGATATGTTTGACGTCGATCTAACAATTAGGCCCGGTTAGCCATCTTAATAAATGAGTTGTTGACTCGAACCGGTGGAGCTCGGCATGACAACGTGAACCTTGTCCCGTTTATACTCTCGATACACCCTTTCGGTTATCGAGGTACCCCTTCAGGTAAGAGACATACCCTTCTTGGTATCATCATTACCAACCTAATCTCATTGGTTGTCGAGTTATCCCTTTAGATATCGACACACTCCTTCGAATATCGACATACCCCTTCGAGTATCGACGCACAACTTCGGGTAAGCTTATCCCTATGGATAAAAGTATTAAGGTCGAGGTGAAGACTAGACCTTCTTTCCTTAAGACGATATTGTCCCGCCTAAATGCTTATGGTATATCGGCAATCGTCTCCCAAGATACAATGACTTGCGTCTCGAAATAGGAGCACTCCAAATTTCGAGCCATGTTGAACTTTCAAAGCCTTGCAACTCTTAAGAGAGGAGAGGAAGAAGAGAACTCAAGAGAAGAATTCACAACTTCAGGATTTTGAGTGTATTTATAGGAATGAAAGATTACTCCTAGGAGGTGAAAGGTTTCTTCCAAAAGGTGAAACGAGATGGGTGTGTCTCTTCACTTAAACCTTATCAATTATTATTAATTAGTTCAATTGATTAATCTGATTAATTATTTACTTAATCTATTGAAAATATTAATTAATTAATTAATTAATATCACAATGAGATTAACCTATGAATCAATCAATGAAATTAATTATAATTTCAAACTCATTAATGGTTCTGCATACTCGATTTAGTGTTCATCTATAAATCTAACTCATGTGCAAGTCAAACTTCCATCCGATCATTCATTAGACATTAATTTATTATTCACTCAAGAAATTAGTTTACGACGGTCTACTCGCGAAATAGCTGTCTTATCCCTATTTAATTTATTGGTTACCAAAACTAATTTTCCATCAACCCCCACAGGAATAGAAATTATGGATAAGTTTCAAGTCTCAAACAAGAGTTTATCAGAAGACTATTGCATCAGAAGAGGTAACTTGTGGCTTTAAAACCTTCCGCATCAGATTTACTTGGCTGCCAATGAACTATGTCTTGAATTATTCAATCCTTAGTGTAAACCAAGATAATTATATCCACACAATAGCCCCTAGGCTTTTTCCGGTTCTCTATCGTGTCCGTTTTGGCTATGGACAAAGCTTAGGATTCATAAGTATTTCATTGAAGCTGCCCGTCTTCACATTTACATATATGATTTCCTATTAAGAGTAATCCTGCAATACCCCATTTTGCCCTTTGTGATGTAATATAGGAATCATTAAAAACTTTTGTTCATCCTTTACTCATTTTATAGGTCGTACACCTTTTGTCTCTGGGTTGGAGTAATTACTCGTAGGTGCCTCGATGTAGCTTAGTTATCTCTTTTGAACCATGATCTTGGGATCTTTGGTCAACATGGTTGGTTTACCACTTCTTGATTTAAATGTTGAGTTCTAGACTCATTGCCCTAAACATGCGGTATAATTGATCTCTGGGTAGGCCTTGTTTAACTAGCGAATCCGCACAAATCTCCATATTCAATGGAAATTTTACCACTAGAGATCTACTATTTTAATAGTAGTAAGTCATTCCAAGACTTGTCATTTTACATTAGTGCTCTTCTCATAATTTCTTAGATACCATAATATATCATATATATTAGCACATATCGATGCATTTTATGCAATTCATTTTTTTGAGGCACCCAATTTGGCTATTTATATCTTATCCAAATACCCACAGATTTATTGGTTCACCCCCACATGTATAGGCTTCATTGGAAGGATTGTAACATTTCAATGCCTTATAGAGGGTTTTCATTTTTATTTCACTAGGGCTTGTGGTTTGTCGAGAGGACAGCTTCCCCCATAATTTCTAATATAAACCCAAAACTTATCAACATAGCTTTTATCATCTTCTCAATGTTTAGCTACAACATTGTTGAATTGAGGTGAATGGGATATAGTCGATTATTGAATGCTCTTCCTTAAGAAACATTCCTTGAGCAATATCCTTCATTTTCTCAGTCAATCACCATAGATGATCTTGCTTAGTTGATTTTTCCAACCACATTTCTAGTGTTTTTTAAAACACATTTCAAGGGCTTTAATTTTGCTTAAAATCAAGTCACCATAACTCCAATCTTGATTTCACCGAGTTAAAATTGCAGTTGTTTAATAAGGATGATGACCAAGATTACACTTGTTCTCATAAAGTGTTCAATATAGAAAATATGCATCACTTGGTCTTCCAATTTCACCAAGAGCTAGAGTTACGATCGTTTGATTGGAGTGCTGACCAAGATTGTATTACTCTTCGAGAGACACTTGACTCAAGAAGTATACATCCCTTGTTCTTCCAATCTCATCGAGCCAGAACTATAATCGTTTGATTGGAGTGTTGACCAAGATTATATTACTCTTCAAGAGACGTTCGACTCAAGAATTATACATCCCTTAGTCTTCCAATCTCATCGTGTTAAACTATAGTCGTTTGATCGGAGTATTAACCAGGATTTTATTTACTCTTCGAGAGACATTCGACTTAAGAATTATACATCCCTTAGTCTTCCAATCTCGTCGACCCATAGCTATAGTTGTCTAATTGGAGTGTTGATCATGATTGCATTTATTCTAAGTGAGACACTTGACTCAATAATTTAGTCAATTGCAACACATGTGATGTAATCCTTCTAACTCATCTATTTTAACCTCCACTTAGATCTCATTGAGTTAGACTCAAATTTAGGTTTTTACGAAGTGGGCTAAATTTTCTATCTGAAGACTTTCATTAGCCTCCTTTTTGGATAGTTTAAATACCCATGGTATAATTTTGTCGTTCATCCTTTTAAGGCATGGTTCTCGCATAAGAATATTCTATTCTTCCATGCGAGTTACTCTCCCATCGCTTAAAGTTCACTTTTAGATGCACTATGGCAACTTTAATAGTAACCTTAAAAGGTACATTTTCTTGAAGTAATACAATATCTTTTACTGTCATCACTTAAAGACGATTATGGAGAATTTCTCAAATTTCTCTCCAATTAGTTTAAGACCCACGGTCGCCATAACCATGAATATCATCTTAAGATATGGAGATGGATCTAATCTACTTGACGTCAATCTAACAATTGGGCCCGGCTAACCGTTTTACGATGAGTTGTTGACTCAAACCGATAGAGCTCGGTATGACGACGTAAACCTTGTCTTGTTTATACTCTCGATATACCCTTTCGGTTATTGGGATACTCCTTCGGGTAAGAGACGTACTCTTCTTGGTATCGTTATTACCGACGTAATTTCATCGGTCATCAAGTTGTCCCTTCGGATATCAACATACTCCTTTGGACATCGACATACCCCATTGGGTATCAACACACAACTTTGGGTAAGCTTATCCCTATGGATAAGAGTATTAATGTCGAGGTGAAGACTAGGTCTTCTTTCCTTAAGACGATATTGCCCCTCCCAAGTGCTTAAGGTTTGTCAGCAATCGTCTCCTAAGACACGACTTGCGTCTCAAAATAGAAGCACTCCAAGTTTTGAGCCATGTCGAACTTTCGAAGCCTTGAAACTCTTAACAAAGGAGAGGGAGGAGAACTCAAGAGAAGAATTCACAACTTGAGGATTTTGAGTGTATTTAATCAAAGGAATGGAGTTCTTTTTATAGGATGAAGGATTACTCCCAAGAGGTAAAAGATTTCATCAAAGAGGTGAAAAGAGATGGATGTGTCTTTTCACTTAAACCTTATCAATTATTATTAATTATTTCAATTGATTAATCTAATTAATTATTTAGTTAATCTATTGTAAATATTAATTAATCAATTAATTAATATCACAATCACGATTAATCTTTTAATCAATCAACAAAATTAATTATAATTTCATACCTCTCAATGGTTCCGCATACTCGAGTTAACGTTCATATAATCTCATCAATAAATTCAACTCATGTGGAGTCAAACTTTTGTCCGATTATACTGGACCAACCCTTTATTAGACATTAATTTCTCATTCACTCGAGAAATTGATTTGTGACAGTCTACTCACAAAGGAGCCGTCTTATCCTACTTAATTTATTAGTTACCAAAACTAATTTTCCAATAATCCCCCATATGAATGGAAATTATGGATAAGTTTCAAGTCTCAAATAGGAGTTTCATCAGAAGACTATCGCATTAGGAGAGGTAGCTTGTGGCTTTGAACCTTCCGTAGTGAAATATGATCAGATTTACTTGGTTGCCCAATGTACTATGTCTTGAATTGTTCAGCATTTGGTGTAAACCAATACAATCATATTCACGCAATAGCCCCTAGGCTTTTACTGGTTCTCTATCATGTCCGTTTTGGCCATGGACAAAGCTTAGGATTCATAAGTGTTTCATTGAAACGACCCATCTTCACACTTATATAGGTGATCTCCTATTAAGAGTATCGTGTAATATCCTATTATACCCTTTGTGATAATATAGGAATCATTAAGAACTTTTGTTCATCCTTTACTCATTTTATAGGTGCACCTTTCGTCTCTAGGAATAAGTTGGCGTAAGTATTCTTGGGTAGCTAGAATCTTGTAGCTTAGTTGTCCCTTTTAAGCCATGATCTTGGGATCTCTGGTCAACATGGTTGGGTTACCACTACTCGATTTAAATGTTGAGTTTTAGACTCATTCCCCTAGACATGCAGTATAGTTGATCTCTTGGTAGGCTTTTTGTAACTAGTGGATCCGTACAATTCTCCATATTCAATGGAAATTTTACCACTAAAGATCTACTACTTTAATAGTATTTCAAGACTTACCATTTTACACTAGTACCCTTCTCATAATTTCTTAGATACCATAATGTATCAAATGTATTGGCAAATATTGATGCATTTTATGCAAAGAATTCTTTGAGACCCCAATTTTGGTATTTATATCTTATCCAAATACTCACATATTTATTGGTTCACCCCCACATTTATAGGCTTTATTGGAAGGTTCGTGACCTTTCAATCCTTGTAGAGATTTTTCATTTTTATCTACTGGGGCCTGTGGTTTGTCGAGAGGACAAACTTCCCCCATAATTTCCAGGATAAATCCAAAACTTATCAACATAGCTTTTATCATCTTCTCAATGTTTAGCCATAATATTGACAAATTGAGGTGAATGAGATATAGTCGATTATTGAAAGTTGCTCTTTCTTGAGAAACATTCCTTAAGCAATATCCTGCATTCTCTCAATCACGATAGATGATTTTGCTTAGTTGATTTTTCGAAACACATTTCTAGTGTTTTTAAAAAACTTTTAGAGCCTCACTCTTGTTTAAAAGTAAATCTTCAAAACTCCAATCTTCTAATTTCACTGAGTTAAAACTACGGTTGTCTAATCAGGATGATGACCAAGATTACACTTGTTCTCAAAAAGTGTTCAATCTAGAAAATATGCATCACTTGGTCTTCCAATTTCACTAAGCTAGAGCTATGATCGTATGATTGGAGTATGGACCAGGATTGTATTTACTCTTCAAGAGACATTCGACTCAAGAAGTATGCATCCTTTAGTCTTCCAATCTCATTGAGTCAAAACTATGGTCTTTTGATTGAAGTGTCAACCAGGATTTAATTTACTCTTCGAGAGACTCGACTCAAGAAGTATACATCCCTTGGTCTTCCAATCTTGTCGAGCCAAACTCATAATTGTCTGATTGAAGTGCTCACCAGGATTGTATTACTCTTCGAGAGACATTCGATTCAAGAAGTGTACATCTCGTGGTCTTCCAATCTTGTCGAGCCAAAGTTATGGTTGTTTGATTGGAGTGCTAACCAGGATTGTATTACTCTTCGAGAGACATTTGACTCAAGAAGTATATATCTCTTGGTCTTCCAATCTTGTCAAGCCATAGCTATAGTCGTCTAATTGAAGTGATGACCATGATTGCATTTATTCTTCGAGAAACACTTGATTCAATTTTTTAGTCAATTACAACACATGTGATGCAATCCTTCTAACTCATCTATTTTGACCTCCACTTAGGTCTCATTGAGTTAGACTCAAATCTAACTTTTTGCTTAGTGGACTTGATCTTTTATCTCAAGACTTTCATTAACCCTCTTTTTGGATAGTTTAAACTCACGGATCAACTTTGTTATTTTAGTCAAATGGGCCCCATAAAGCCTTAACCATCATTGTTATATTATACTAAGGGTATAATTTTGTCGTCCATCCTTTTAAGGCATGATTCTCACATAGGAAAACTCTATTCTTCCTTGCAAATAATTCTCCCATCTTTTAAAGTTCACTTTAAGATATGTTATGACATATTTTGGCAGTAACCTTATAAGGTATATTTTCTTCACGTAATATAGTATCTTTTACTG
>JBBPFP010000084.1:3869887-3886458 GCA_037974795.1 Kaempferia galanga | reverse complement strand
AAGAAGTACAATTACTTGGTTATCCAAGTTTATAATTTTGTATGACTAATATAAATTCTAATTATTTTAAAGTCATATACTCTTTTGTAGAAATAAAATTATATTACTAAGTAAATTTTTTATTACTAGTTTGTATTATTTTACTTAAGTGTGATGTTTATGGTTGAATGTGATATTATAATTGTTTGAGTTTTGATTTTATAATTGTTTGTGTGTGTGTGTGTGTATATATATATATATATATATATATATATATGAAAGGTATTATAATTGTATGTGATATTATAATTTGTGTATAATATTTGTATATTGTATTTGAATGATACTAACTGTAGCGCAATGCACGCTGTGAATGTTCTTAACCATAGTGTACAACATGCACTGCGAATGATGTTGATTGTTGTTAACAACATCACGCGGGGTGCACTGCAAATGCTCCTAACTACAACGCCCGCATGCGAGCTGTGAATGTTCATAACTGTAGTCTGCGCGTGCACGCTGCGAATGCTCTTAACTACAGCACGCATCGAATGCTGGCAATGCTCTTAATTGTAACATGTGATGCATGTTGTTGGTGTTTTATAATTTTTTACAGCTTGCAGTTGTGCAGCGTGCAATGCGCGCTGCAAATAGTATATTTATGCGCTGCAGGAAGTCATATTTATTGTAGTGCCAAAAAACCATTGTTAATCAACGCGTTAAGAAAGATAGGAGCGGTCAAAGACAACGGTTAAAAACCATTATCTCTTAACCTGAAAATACAACGGTGAAAAATTATTGCCATTATAAGACAAAACTGTTGTATCTTTACAAGAAACACAATGGTTTAGCTTTAAACACAACGGTTTTTAACAATTGTGTTTAAGGTTTAGGGATAATGGTTTTTAATGGTTGTCTTTGACCGCTCCTATCTTTCTCAACGCGTTGATTAACTACAGTTTTTTGGTCTTTTACAATGGTTTATAATAGTTGTCTATTAGCAATTTTGTTGTAGTACAACTTCCAAATGATGAGTTGTCTGTATCTCAATCAACCATACTTTACTGAGATAGCCCCGATATCATGGAAGTGGTTAGTTATTATGGTTTAGATAGGCTAGTTTATTAACGTTAATATAGACCTCTGTAAGGAGTTCTATAATAACCTATATCCATTGAGTTGTGATGGTAGGACATATTAGTCTCTTGTTGGATGAACCCACATAGAGGTCACTCCTGACATTTTGCATTCATTTTTAGGTTGTAGGAGATTAGAAATCACGTGTGAGTGCAACCGACCTAGGTTTTATCAGGTACGATCATGGTTTTAATGTGTGTCAAAGAGTTTGACTTAGGCTTTCATATTATTTTGATATGTGTTTGAGTCATGCAGGACTTGGTGAAACACATGAAGAACTTGGTGCGGCCAAGTTGTAAATCTCATCCTATAGCTCGATCCTTGAGATCGATGAAGGATAGTACATCTGAGGGACTATTAGGCAAGGAGTAATGAAGTGGAGTCGAGAGAAGCAGACTTCAAGGCAACGTGAAGGATGGCACGAAGAAGAGTCGCGAGCTCAAGTGTATCTGAGGGACAAAGGCCGAGGAAGAGGGCTTTAAAGGGCGACTCTAGAGAGGGATGAGTGTGAGTGATTATAAGGTATCAGTCGACTGGTGAGGAGACTAATTGACTCGTCTCGAATTCACAAAAGTACAGAATATTTCTGTGCTTGACGGGTTTAAAGACCAGTCGACTAATAGTTAGCCGTTGGCACCCGTTGGACAGAATCATGGATTTTGTGGTGGCAGTTAGCTGTGTCCAATGGCTACACCAGTTGACTGGTGTTAGGATGAGTTGAATTTGTGTTTAACTCTTTCCACTCTATTTAAAGGTTGCTTGTGGTATGAAAATAGTATAGTGTTTCTAGTTATACTCTCCTAGTATTTACTTCAAGCTTCCTTATCCATACTCTTCTTCCAAGCTCATTCATATCTTGTAAAGAAGAAGAAGAGTACTTGTCAGATGTTTGCTTCACCGAGAAGAAGCAGGTTTAGTCGGAAATTGCTGAGGCCTAATCCACCAAGGATTGAGGGTTAGTCCACCTCAAGGATAAGCCATGGAGTAGGAGTAAGGAATCTCCGAACTACGTTAATATCAAGTTAGAGGTTTGCATTCTTTTCTTTGTTTAGTTTAGTCTATTTCCGCTTGTGCGACTAAGAACTTAGGAAGAAGAAAGAATTTGGGTTTGAAGCTATTCAACCCTCCTAAGCGGCCTACGATCTTCAACACGGAGGAGGGAGGCCAATCATGAAGCTCTCATGCCCCATATGCGAGCAGTCATAGCTAGTTTCACCTCGTCACATCATGGTTTTAAGTTAGAGGAGACTCAATACCCATCAGACCGTGTTGATTAACTTTTTCTAAGATTTGTTCAACTACAACTTAGGTTTTTTTGTTACATAAATCATGCAAAATTTATTTATTCTAATTTGATATTTTAATCTACCCATTTCTAAATATTGTATTACTATATGTTTTAAGAGTCCATATTAATATATTGATCATCATCTGATATTCTATTCAGGTCTCTTTTTTATTACATGTAATAGTAGTTTTTACATATATATGTAAATTTTTTAATTATATATCAATTTGATCATAATATATCGTATTTGACTTTTTACAGGATTTTGTATTACTAGATGGATGGATGTATTATTTTGAGTTTTTTTCTATCAGTATGAATTTTATATCAAGTTTAGATGATTATGTTTGTTTTTATTATAGATATTTAGATACTTTCTATTATTTTATTTGTTCATATGGATGTTAGTTTGTTTGTATGGATGTTATTAGATTGTTTGTTGGATTTAGTTTATTTCTATTTGTGATATTATGGATGTTTGTCTGTATTTATGGATTGTTAAAATGTATGAAATGTGAAATGTGTTATTTGTTCATATGGATTGTATGAAATGCCATTGTTGGTGATGGTTTTATATAAATTTGGACATTGTAAACAGGGTATATTAGGAATATAAATGGTTCTTACTAGTTTTTTTTACCAACAGATTATCGATCGAAACACTGTTTCCATCGACAAATATTGTACCTGCCGTTACGATGCGCCGTTGATGATCTTTGATGGAAACAATGATTTCATCAGTAATTTCTGATGGAAACACTGTTTCGGTTAGTATTCCATCGATGGAAACACTGTTTCTATAGGTGAAATTCCAACAGAAAGTGTTTCCGTCGATAAACACGGTTAGAGCTAACATTTTCCGTTTAGTGAATACTAACGGAATTGCAAATACTGTCAGTATTTACTGATGAAATTTGTATTTTGTCTGTATTTTGCTGATTGAAATTGTATTCTATCAGTAATATTGCCAACGGAATTTTAAATTTCGTCGATGTTTTAGTTATGGAAATATATTCCGTCCTAATATACTGACAGAATCTAAATTCCATCGGAAATACCGTTTCCGATGTATTTTCTCCCGATAAACTTTTATCCGTTATAATTCCATCGGTATACCAGTTTACCAATGAAATTATGATAGAATATTCCATCAGAAATATTAAATATTTTATAGTAATTCTAGGTAGGCATCCGATCCTTACCAACTTGAACTTTAAGATTTTCATTTGTTCACTCTCAAGTTAACTTCGACCTACTAAAATTTTTGTTTATCTAGAATTCGCTTCTTAGCACTTTGACATTTGCAAAAAAACTAGTTTTTCGGGATCTACACTTCATTATGTTTTTGTCATTGTTTAAAAGAGAGAGTGAATGAGTAGAAATTATTCTGAAAATTTAGTATAAAAAAAGTATTATTTGATAAATGATATATAGGATTATATAGGAACCAAACATTTATGAGCAATCTTAATATTCAGTTTGATAATACTAATTTATACTCCTTCAATATACCGATTAATTAAATAAATAAATTTTACTAATTTGTTAAACAAAATCAATAGATTTGAATATTTATGTGTACATTAATATTCATGAATAAAAATGATAAACTATATCCATTAATAATTTTTTTAGGAATATAGTAAAATAAACAAACAAACTCTTTTTAACTAATTAAATAAGTTTTAAAATATAAAATTTTAAACAATTAAATTAAATTCTAAATGAACGAAATTTAAGTCAATCTTAAATCAAGCTAAACTCATTATAAAAAAAATCAAATCTCCATTACCTTATCCAATAAATTTGAACGTTTGACTGTGTTTGTTTATTAAAATAGGAATACACTATTAATAAATATTAAATCTCAATACATCGCGTGATATTTTTATTCAGGGAATGGTGTACATTATTGATAATTAACAGCAATTAGTCCCCAAAATAACCAAGTAATTCACGTATTATTCATCATCATTATACAAATTAAAAACGTCTGCCACTACCCGCCAAATAAATTCCGTGATCTGATACCTCACCAGCTACAATGATAAGATTTTGTTTTTCTCTCCCAAAGATTCCCGTTTGCATGGGGCCACTTTCCGAACTGACAATTGGCTGTTCCAAAACCACGTGGACTATCTCTTCTTCCCTGGCCTCAGTAGAGAGCCCAGTCGGATAGCGTAGCTAAGCCGCGCGTGGGAAAAGAACGTCCCAGAAAATAAATGGACTGGTCGGATTTGCTGTCTCGGTTATTATACGGGGGAGTGGATTTAACGTTACACACAGGGAACGATATGTTTCCGCTTATCGTTCACTGACATGTCAGTCGAGCATACAATTGATGAACATACAAGCGTATACGAATCGAAGTGGCCGATCCGTACTGCCGAGAGTGTCGGTGAACAGGAAGGGCTTGGAGAGAGACAGTGTGTTCGCTGCCGCAGGCCGGTCGATCCTTCTCTGCATTTTGATCTCTCTTGAACCCTACCAATTCCCATTTCCTTTGCTTGAGTTCTTGCATTTGACCGCATTGTCGGCGGAGTAAGCGTCTCTGGATGCCCCTAGGACCTTGTTTCCGCTGGTTGTCATCCTCGAGGGTTTAGGTGTTATTTCAACTTTGATCTGAAGCGGGAGCAGAAATTGGATAATGGTGTCGTCCAAGTACAGTAAAGGGTGCACCGGGTGGTTGATAGTGGCTGCAGTGGCGATTCTCGTCGCCGTGGCAGCCGTGTTAACGATCAAGGAGAACCATCATCACCACAGAGACGTGCTCCCAGTTCCCGGGCCACCCGGGGCCATCGATAAGAAGTATGCTGATGCTCTGGCAGTAGCTCTGCAGTTCTTCCAAATTCAAAAATGTAGCTTTCTTTTCTCTCAGATCCAAACTCGTTTGCTTTTCTTTCAAATTTACTCTCAGATTTATACCTCTAGTGGATATGAATAATCTGTGAATTTGGTATAATAGTGTCTTTCTTTTCAATTCTTTTTTCAATGTCAAATTCAAGACCAATTTCGTCTACGATGTTTTCTATTCGAGATTAATGAAAGTACAGCTCTGAAATTCGTTTTTTGGGCTTCAGCCAGAACGAGCATCTTTTACCAATCAAAATATACGATTTTCTTCTTAACTTGGCAAACAGCAGACATTATTGATCCTTGATAAGTTTGTTAATTTCTTACAGCGGGTAAGTTAGTCGACAACAAGATCTCTTGGAGAGGGGATTCAGCTTTGGATGATGGAAAAGAAGCAGGATTAGACCTATCAAAAGGAATGTATGATTCAGGGGATCACATTAAATTTGGTTTTCCCATGGCTTATACTGCAACATTGTTGTCATGGTCAATTCTGGAATACGGTGACCAAATGGATGTTGTGAACCAGCTGCAGATAGCGTTAGATGCTCTCAAGTGGATCACGGATTATTTGATAAATGCCCATCCTTTCGACAATGTGCTATACATCCAGGTAAAAAGAAGTTCCGCACTTTGTTATCACATGCCTGTTTAAAGTAGGACATGTTTGACAGGACAGCAGCATCATATGTGCAGTTTTAATATTTTTTCGCCTATTATGATGGAAGGTTTTGCTTGATATACCTTAGATTACATAATCAACACCACCTCATGTATCTCCAGAATGAGAAACACTCAAACATGATGAAAACAGACTAGAAATCAAGATGAACAGAGACCAGATCAGGTCAGGTCAGAAAAAGACTGGAGCCATGACATGTGATCTGGGTGCCGCATAAATGAAGACAGGTCTGAGAAATGCTTCAACCGAATTTCAGGTTGGGGGCGTGTCTGCGCCCATTGTAAGGACATGTCACCCCTTGCCCTTATCAGTGACCTCATTAGGGAGCCAACCCTATTTCCTTCAACTCATCGGCATCAAGTAGGTTATTGAACTATAGCATAAATTGAAAGTGCAGTGCATTCATGACAAAAAAACTAATATCTTTAGGATTCAAAGTTACTAATAAGATATTTCCACTTTGCCTTTGGTTTGGTATTTAACTGCAAATCGGTTTCACAATGATTTCAGAATAGAGTAATTTATTATTCAAACGTTTTGACTTTAATTTCTGTTGCTTTTCGTATTTGTTGCCAACTTAGAACCTTGCAAATTAAGGAAGTTAAAATCATAACAAGTGAAAAATTTCTATTTCCATTTTTTTTCTAAAACATAAGATTTGAAAATCTAGAAGGAAAGTAAAACAAATATTTATTATTAACTTTTTGACTCTTTCGAATTTATTAGAGGTGAATGGTTGCTATAGATTAATGGTAAATATTTGTTTTTATTAATTATCAAATCTTATTTTAAAAAATATAAAAATTGAAAACAGGAAATATATACAAGAATTAAAGTTCTGGATTTGATATATAATAAGCATGTTTATAATTGTACGTTTTGGATCCTATTTTCTGTGAGGAATGTGTGTAGGATACATTGAGCTAATTATTAGGAAAAGGATCTATATTCTTAGTCATCCGCTTAGATGTGAGTTAAACCCTTACATCTCCTGACAATGTCCATCTTCATTCCTAGAAAATAGAAGTTCCTGAATTATTTTTCTATAATAGTTGTCCAGGATGATTGAATTTAATTATCCTTACAGGTGGGTGATCCTGATTTAGACCACAAATGTTGGGAAAGGCCAGAAACAATGGCAGAAAAGAGGCCTCTTATTCAAGTTAACAAAACTGCTCCAGGAACAGATGTGGCAGCTGAAACATCTGCTGCTATGGCTGCAGCTTCCTTGGTCTTCAAAAATATTAACACAACTTATTCAGATTTGCTCCTTCAGCATGCCCAGAAGTTATTTACTTTTGCTGATACATACAGAGGTTCTTATAGTGTCAGCATTCCGAAAGTCCAGAATTTCTACAACTCTACTGGTTATGAGGATGAACTCTTGTGGGCTTCAAGCTGGCTTTTTCATGCCACTGGAGATAAAACATACCTAAGCTATGTAACTGTGCAACATGGAAATGCTTTTGCTGACTGGGGAAGACCAACATGGTTCAGTTGGGATGACAAACGGGCTGGAACTCAGGTGCATTTATCATTAAATGTTGCTATGGTTTCTCCTATCAATGGGTTTAACTAATTTTAAAAAGTATTTAAATTGTAATCTTTTTTTCTGTTTGATTAAGTTCTTTTTTAATTCCATAAATATTTGTACTACGAATGTAAACATCTTGTAGGTAATTTGTGTTGATGTGATTATAAGCCATCATCTCAATATTTTGCATGTCCTAAATTTTGAAAATATACACAGATTTGCCTTTTTGTTATCTTGGTATAGTTGTTTTCATGAGTGCAAGAAACTGCATCTAACATTATTGAGGTTAAATGATATTCATGTTTGCAGGTTCTTTTGTCTAGAATAAAATTGTTTGGCTCCCATCAATCATCAAATGCAGAGATGAAGGGTCTGCAATTGTATAGACAAACAGCTGAAGCAGTGATGTGTGGCCTGTTGCCGGATTCCCCTACAGCCACTTTTAGTAGAACAGACGGTAAGATTTTGTGTGGTTAAGTGCCATTCTTGTACATTTATTTTTTATTTTCATTGTTTGTTCACACCAAGTTATTAATTTCCTTGTTTCATTAAACTTTGGCATCTAATAGAGTAATTGTAGTTATAATTTGAAATTTGATATCATAATAAATAGCACAATTGAAATTTACAAGTAAATTATTGAAATCCAATATCAATCAACATAAGTAATCTCTCCTATGTTACTTGTGTTGATCATGTTAAAGAGAATTATACTGTTTTAACACTCAACATTCTTTGGTACACATTAAGCAATGAAATCAATTAAATTCTTTTAAAAATATTTATGTAAAATTGTAATCAATTGATTATATTTTATAATATTTTTAAAAGTAAAAAGTTATGAGTAGAAGAAATTTACACGAGTAATCGTGATGCAAATTAATCTCAACATAGATGGAACCAAAAGATGTGAACAATAATTTTTTAAATCTTATTAGAAAAAGTGAAAATTCTAAGTAAAAGAAGATTACTAAAGTCTATTTAAATTTATCTTGACGCGATTTAACACTTGTTGCGCGTATTAAGTATTGGTATGACATAGTATAGTAAAATTTTAATTCAATTCAGTATCTAGTTTCTATAGTTTTAATTTTAGATGGAAATAAAATAAGTGAAAGATAATTAAAGGAGGAAAAATCATCTAAATTCTTTTCATCATACTTCAATATATGTTGAAGAATGCTAACATCACACAACGTGGTGCCGGAATCATATAATTATATGGCAGAAAACCAAAATTCTAACAAAGAATGATATTTAAACCTTGCTAACTTGCAATATGATCTGTTATACTTGTTTTGTTATTAGCAAAGTTGAATCAATAGTTGACATACTTATAAATTTGTAATTATTGCTCCAAAATTTTATTTCAAATGTCTTTTTAATCCTTATAGACTTACAAGAACAAAAATTGGGTGATCTAAACTTATTTGAATTCATTTCCACATGCTTGGGAGTGCGTCAAGTGTCAGCATTGTATGATTCCTAAATCGTACTCTTTTGAACCAAGACTAAAAATCTAACTGCATGAGATTGATTTTAAACCTTGATTGCAATCTAACATCCTTATCTTGATTGGAACTTCTTGGAGCAGTTCTTATTCGCCTGCATATCTAAATTTTACTTTGTTCTAATCCTATTTTTATGCAATTCTATAATTGGCCATGTTTCCTGAGGTTGACATTTGGATAACTAAAATTTGTAAGATGCTATGTCATATATATTAATGTGTTATAATATAATCCATTTTCTCTAGCATGATTATGTAACGATTGAATAAACTTTTCTCAAAGTGGATTCCTAAGATATCATGCATTACAAGTTGTAGATGCTTTTTGTTGATCCAACAATAGAAATTGAGATTCAGCAGCAGAGTGGATAAGATCATAGTGTCACTATAAAAATGGTACCTTGTAGACAATAATATTTACATAAAATGAAAAGAAAAACAGTGGGTGATGATAATTTGGATATAGTTATTAGTTTTACCATATAATAGAGCAAATTGTATGAATTTTATGTTTCATATAAAATACTAGCATATCATGGCTCTATTACTTTCAATTCTTTGTATATCTGAGATAATTTCTAATATTCATCATGATCTATAGTATAAAATAAATTTGGGTGACGTGGCTTATCACTTCTGATCCAGATATCTTAAGAATGAAACAAGTTTTGGCTGTTAAAACTATTGGATTGTTTTACAAATTTGATTAGAGTCAAAACATGCTAACAGAGGTTAGTGATACATCATAGTCAAAGCTTTTCTCCGGGCATGTTAATATGCTACCTTTTTTAAATGATTAATTAGTTAGCTTTTAAGTTTTTTTTAGCCAAAATCATAGTAATGTTTGAAGTTCTCAAGTGCTTGTTTGACAATGCGAATTGACAGACCAGTAGAATCTCTATGCGATTGCTTCTCTTAAGAATCCTGTAAAGCCCTTGTGTGAAAAAATATCATCAGCTCTTGACTCAAAATTCAATATCTATGTGAAACCAGTGAATCATATTGTTAAGTTTCAACCATCTCATACAGAGTATGTAGCAGTGATTAAAAGGAAAAAGTTAATCCAAAGCGTCTGTTCTCTCTTGGAGCAATGGGATACCCTTATATATATCCTGATCTTGTTATTTTCACATTCTAGGTGGATTGGTCTGGGTAGATCAGTGGAATGCTCTTCAGCATCCAGTTGCTGCTTCATTCTTGGCTATAGTTTACAGTGATTACATGCTTACCTCTCGTACACCCGAACTCCAGTGCAGCGGAAAGACTTATTCTCCTTATGATCTACGGAACTTTGCTGTATCCCAGGTAACTCTCGAAACTTCTTCATTTGACTTGGCATTCAATGGTCATGACTTTGAATCCTTTTTCTTGTAAAAATTTTACTGTGAGGCGAGGCGATAAGTATTCCTAACAAGCTAATCTTTCTCAACTGTTTTTTTTTCAGGCTGACTACATCTTGGGTAATAACCCAATGAAGCTCAGTTACCTGGTAGGATATGGAAGCAGCTATCCTCAACAGGTTCACCATAGAGGGGCATCAATCCCAGCTAATGCCAAGACTGGTTGTGATGGCTTCCAGTGGCTCAACTCGACAAAGTCGAACCCAAATGTAGCTGTAGGAGGACTTGTGGGTGGGCCATTTAAGAATGATTCTTTCTTCGACAGCCGCAACAATTCTATGCAGACTGAGCCTAGCACCTACAACAATGCAGTACTGGTTGGATTGCTGTCTGGCCTGGTCACCACCTCTTCTGTGGTTACTTCTTTCCCTTAGGTTCTTCGTCACAAGCCATGGCCTGTACACGTCAAAATCTCGCATTCATAGGCTAGTCATCTCATTGTTATTTACCACGGGCTCAGCAATTCTTTTTTTTCTTCTCGTTTTGAAGTTTCAACTGTCTTAATTTGCAGCATTTGTTGTGTCCTATCAGTACATGGTGCATATAGCATTTGCAGGTGTATATAGATTGATTTGTGTAATGTCTCGTGAGAAAGATATATAAATGGGATCGTCAAGTTGTTTCCAAAAGGGAAAAAATAAATAAATAAACAATGATTATCGATTGTAATGGTACTTCTATTAGGACTTACAATTGGATTATGAAATGCATGACTAAATGGAGAGAATTTGGGCGCGCATGTTTGGAAGTCAGTGATGTCTACAAATAAAAGCGTTAAAATTTTCACTTGGTCCATTGCCTTTTGAAATTTATTTATGTTAATTGTAATTTGATTTAATTTAATTTTAAATAAGGGGTTAAGGTTGGTTTATATTTATTTGTATATATGCCTTGTGATTTTAGCTTAATTTTCTATTTTAGTTCCTTTTTCCCTTCGAGCTAACGGAGGCTCCTTGGATTTTTCTTAAAGTTCTTTTTGCTGTAGCTTTTATTGTAATTTTCTATTAGTCCGCTTTGTTAGAAACTAGATCGTTAAACATGTAGAAAAATACAGTGGAAAAATAAAACATCAAGTTCTTTCCAAAAGATCCATGCGAAGGAAACTCATATTTAAATTGTTACTACTCTATTACATAGAATAAATTATTACTTTTTTTGCGTGCTCTTCGCAATTCCGACAGTAACATTCTTTAATCTTCTTGGATCTTAGTGTGATCAAGTGTTTGCGCTTCTATGGTATCCACACAAACAAAGATTTAGAGAAGGAAAACCAAATTGTGGTGCTAGCCACAAACAAGGTTTCGCCTAAAGAGGGAGAGGAAGAAGAAGACTAAGGAAGAAAGCAATTCACATAATGAAAAAATGAATCCAAAACTCCTTTTATTTATCTAATCAAAAGTTTTAATTAATATTAATGTTTCATTAACTCAATATATGACTGTTAGTTTTCTTCCATATGACCAAGTAAAAATTGTGCATTTATCTTTCATATGACCAAGTCAAAATTGATCATTAATCTTCCATAATGAATTCAAGTTCATGATGAGTTTGATTCATCATGATAAGTGTGACTCATGATGTAGATCAATGACTCTAACTTATTGAACCTATCAAAATTTCATCATATGACTCAATAAACCAAACTTATATCAATCCAAATTGATATAATAAGTCTAATTTAATGGGCCTAACTTGAGTCTAACTCAATGGATCTAACTTGAGTCTAACTCAAAATGGACAAATTCAAATTTGACTCAATGCATTAGTCCAATAGTTCATTATATGAACCTAACAAGCCTAATCAACTCTTAATTAGCTCTTAGGGCTAATACCAACATATGGTTCCCAAGTTGTTACTTAGTTTTATAGTTGGATTCACTACATGTCTTCCTAAAAAAAATAGGGATGTTATATATATATATGTCAATTAGGTAAATTTATCAATTAGCTTAATTATAATTTCCTAAAATAGATTCTAGTTTGTATATAAATATGGCTGGCTACTCATCAATAAAGTGGTATATACTTTTTTTTCTCAATAAAAAATTTGAAACAAGTACTAAACCAGTGACATAAAAAATTAGATATATCACAAAAGAAAGTGGATTCAAATTTAATGAAAGTGACAAATGAGCTTACATTAAGGACACTAAAAGTGGCTTTATCATTTTATGTCTAGATGTAGATGAGATACTTATCCTTACTTAAGATTTGATTTGAAGGACATCTTAATTCATAATTTATGGATAGGATTCTTGAGAAATTTAATAAAATCAATCTTGGCATGAATTCTGATAGATACAAATCAACATCTATCGAAAACAAATATAGATGAAAGTATTTTTCAAGTAGATTACTCTAAAATTATTGGAAATCTAATGTAATTGATAAGATGTACACAACCACACATAACCTACGTAATAAGCAAACTACGTATATATGAATACTAAAGTATTTAAGATATAGTTGTGATTATGAGCTGCATTATATAAGATATACTTATGCAAACTAAATATATGATATAAAAGACTCAAAATTTACGAGTAGATTTGTATTCACATTAGAAGGTGCAACCATTTTGTAAAATCTGAATTTATAATCTTTGACAAGTGTTGTGAAAAGGTTGAATGACTAAACTAATTCTTAGAAGATATTCCAAAAAGATTATAGCTCATGCAGGTAATTTGTATACCATTAAGAATTACTCTCAACTAAAATTATGTATTGTCTACTAACTAAAGAATTAAATAGAGAGTTAGTTACTAAATCATTGAGAGGAATGAGACTTAAGCCTATGAAATAAGTTGGTGCAAAGGAAAACCCCAACGAATATTGATCGAAGTTCTTAGCTTCAATGGTGCAACCTAATTTGGAAAATAATTGTGGAGGAATTATCTCTTGTCCATTCCTATGATAAAATAGAAACTCCTATAAAATACGAAGTGCAAATCCTTATGCTTTTGAGAGGAGTAATGCGAGTTATTCTTGATCACAAAACCAGGCATATATTTAGGGTCTAAACGAACCCAATCATAAGAACTATGAGAACTCAAATATATAAATGAGAATTTTGAGTAAGATATATCATTGTTTGCACAAATGGCAAGACAGTTTAAGGGCATTGTATCTATTGGGCAATTAATAAAGTAAAGATATCTTTATAAGGGAAAGTTCAAAGAACAAGCCCTATCTATCCCGGATTCAATTGTTGAACACTACCATATATACCTCTTTATATCAATTAAATTTCATTCATGTGGACGTTATTGGAAATATGAATGAAAATGACTCTAATGGAAAGGTAGAATGGTGGAAAGGTGGAAAGGTGGAAAGGTTTGACATTGAAAAATTAAGGCAACCCAAGTGTAAATCTAGGACCTAAGTTGCACTAAAAATAATGACTTGTGTGCCAGTGCAACATGCGCGACCAGTTGAGGCAAAAGATGCTTATGTAAAAAGATGGTTATGTAGTCCAACCCACATTTTACTAATTTTTTATTAAACTTTCTATCCACTGTCTCAAGAGGGGTGTTAATGGAGTTAATGGTCCGCTGCCTTAATGAACATATTAATGGAGAGTTAATGAAGCTTTGATGGTGTGATCAATGTGTAGGTGATTGAAGAGCCATGGATAAAAATTCACTTCTTCATCTCCTTTTACAATGACTAAGTAAGCCTTCTTGTCCTCCTCTAGCCTCCATGATAATGACTTCAACTACAAATTCAGTTCTCCATAATAACAATTCATGCTTATTACTATACGTGATTTAGCTATTGTAACTTGGTAAATGATGGTTCATTCAAACCTCCAAGCATTGTTGTAGAGGGGGCGAATGTGTTTTTAGAAAACTATGACTATCAAATACCTCAATTCATCCAAGAAAAAGCTACCCTTGTTGACATCCGAGAGTTAGTGTTGCACAAACTATATTTCATTTTTGTTTTTATTTTTATTTATATATATCTATATTTCATTTCAATAATTGTTTCAACAAGATTATGCTCCACTATCAATTATTAAGTGGTTATAGACATTTTTTTGCTACGTGTTTCTTGTGTCTATGTCAAGGGTTTTCATATTTGGAATCTATAACATCTTTTTCAGTCCTTAGAGTTATTCATTGCAGTGCATCTGCTATAGCTGAAATAAAAGTGATTTCTGGCTCATAGCATTGCTAGTACCAAGCTAAAATAATACTACTCAAACAATTATTCTTTACAAGTACAAGGATATGTAGCGCGCTAGTACAATCAATGTCAAGATTGAGTAGACAACATTGAATTTGATAGTAAAAGAAAGATGATTGATCATGTGTCTGCATCATGACCTTTAATAAAGATTTCCTTTCAATTCTTATCTTCCTTGACACTTTTATTAGGACCTAGGGTGGATGGATACCTGGAATGATGGAGGAGTTGGATAAGTACTAGTTTCTTTTTCCATTGTTTACTACAAAGGACAAATGAAGGGGAGGATAAGTTTCTAAAGTGAGATAATTAATTAACAGGAATTCCTTCAAAATATTTTACCAACTTTTTGGCAGATTAGTTATGAGGAAAGTTCATGAATCCGTTTATTTTTCATTGCCTCCTACTTTTCCTTCCAATTGCCTAGAGGAAACTTTCCTTCAGTTATTATCCTTCCACTTCCCATCCTTCCAGATTTTTTCTTGCCAAACAGAAATACTCTAGAACTCTTAGATTCAATTGCACTGTCTGAAAAAGAGACAGTATTATAACAAAGCTTATAAATTATTTATTCCCAACAATAAATGCACAAACTTCATAAGAAACAGTACGGATTAAAGTAATTGGAGGTAACAAAGGTTCCACTTTCCATCTGTTTTGATGGGTTCAGAAGTTTAAAATGCTGTGGCATGATCAGAATGCTGGAAAATCTCAATGAGGGAAAATGCTACTTGATAGAGTATTGATTTGCTCAACTGATAGTTGTATGAAAAAGCATCCGTTCAAGAATTTATAGGAAGAAAACAAAAATAGTGAAACAATGCATTCTCTGAATCCTTCCGCTCTAAATCCTAGTTGTTTCTTTCCTGCTTCCTCTCGGCCTAAGTTCAGTTGTTCGACATCCTATAAAAATTTTAAAAATAGAAAATACAAATTTGAGAGAGAGAGAGAGAGAGCTAGAAGGTTTAATCTGCAAGGACATTCTTGAACGCAAGTAAACTAATAGTCAAAAGAAGAAAAAAAAAATTAAAGAGTACAAAAAGAGGAACAGAGACACGTTAGCACACAAGTAGAAAGAAAAATCAGGAGCAAAATTAAGTCTCTTCAAAGCAATCAATGTTCTTTTATGTAAGAATTATTCAAAAAGGAGAGACTCCGTATGAGTAGATGATGTTAGATCAGACATGAACCTAATTTCATGCTATCAACAAGCAAAACAACTACATGTTGGAAGAGTAGAACCCGTTACCCTGAAGTCTCCAGAGAGCTCGGAATGGAGGCGCTCGAGCAGTGACTCCCCATAAAGGCGAGCATAAGCCTCAGATATCGCCAATCGCTGTGCGGCGTTGCGATGACTTAATACTTCGATAATCGCCTTCTCGTTCGTCCCCCATCCTATTGTTTGAAGGCATACATTAAAGATACATATGAACACACAAATCATAGTCCATTTTAGCAGTAGAAGCGCAAGAAAACGTTTTGGTACCTTGGAAGGCTCTTCTTAGCTTGTTGGCGTCCTCATCAGGGGAAGGGGAAGAAGCAGGAACAGTGATGGTGGACATTTCTTCTCCACCTAGTCGTTGGGCGCCTGCTAGATTGAACAAATGGAGAAAGGGATTGAATCTGTCGAGGAAGAGATGCAACGATGGAGAGTACTCGAGCACGCAGCAACCGCAGCCGCAGCTCTCAGGCATCAATCCCCCCTCCCCCCAGATGCCCGGATTCATCAATAAATGCAGATTAACTCCCGAATTTACAAAATGAGAACTTTTGTTAAATTTATTGACAACTAATGTTTTCGCTCCGTGTTAATATTGTTCACTAGTTTCAACCTTTCTCTGTTATGTATTTGCTTTAACCGATTCGTCGGTTGACTTTTGACGAAGCCAAAGTATACAACTTCTTATGTAAGGAACCATAGTAACTTCAGGTCTAAGGACACATAGTCATACTAATAGTCACATGAGAAAGTATATGACACTCATATAACGATCCATGAT
>JBBPFP010000084.1:3840455-3850556 GCA_037974795.1 Kaempferia galanga | reverse complement strand
ATGCTATGATACCATGTTAAAAATAAAGTATTCTTCTTTATTTTTCTCCTTACAATCCTTTACACAAGAGGTCTATTTATATACAAACTAGGAATTCTTTCAAAGGAAAGAATCCAACTAAAGAAACTATAATAAGGAAAGAGTCTAGCTAAGGAATCTTAATTAGACCAAATTATCGATTAATTTTTCTAGTTCAAAATTTTAGAAAAATATTTTTTAATATGTGAAAAAATCTGTATTTAACAAATCATCTCCGCCTAAATCATCATTATTTGTTACCAACCTGTTAAGAAACCCAAGAGTGAAAGATTGCATGCAAGTTTGGACCATTTAAAATGTAATTGTATTGTCTAGTTTGAAACTAAGTGATATAATTAAGGGCATTATGCTAATTTTAAAATCAAGGATAAAGTGATTATTCTTGTTGGTAATAAATGATAGGGGTGGTTGGGAGGGTGCGAAATATTTGTCCTCAAACTCTCTCCTCATAAAATCAATGGGTAGTTATTTGGTTAGTCTCCTAACCAATTTTTGTCTCTTTGTCATAAATGCCAAAGATTCTTTTTGATTAATAAAATGAATTGTTAGACAAACTATTTTTGCATGCCTTCTTATAAATCTACGAACAAAATAGCAAAGAGGGTGATGTCTTGTAGGGCAGACAAATTTTCATAAGCTTCTGTTATTGCTGTGTGAGCTAGTAAAAGTTGTACTTATTTATTTGTTTCTCCTTCACTAGATTATTCTCTCGATAAATATATTGCCACAACCTCTATCTTGTTCACTTCGTTGAACATGCATAAAATTATCATTTTGGATGATTGAAATCAAAACAGGTCATATGACAAAACTTATGTTTTGCTCATGGTTGTTGAAATTAATGTCATTATTGAGATCAAATGGTGTAAAATTTAAGCATTAGACATATCAAATCAAAAGGACAAGTGAAATTTGATATGAAAGACCACAAATGATTGTCAACCATAATAAAAATAAATATTGTCTCTAATGAAATATCATAATGAATGAATTAATTCATGGATAGTAAAATTAATTAATTAGATTAGTCATATATTTAGTCATTTCATATTATTGTTATTATTAATTTAATAATATCATATTAGTATTGCTATTAATTAATAACAAATATTCTGAAAATATCAAATAATATTTTATCGTAAAACTAAATGTATATGTTTTATATTAGAAATTATATAAATATGTTATTACACTTAAATATAGTTATTAAATAATGTTAGATATTAAAATGTTATTTACTAAAATAAATTATTTATAATATTCTATATTATTAGGTTTAATTTAAAAGAGGATTTAAAGGGGAAATACATTATTATATCTCTATTATTTCCAGTTTTCCCCACTTATATTCCTCAAAAGTTTTCGTTCCCATATATATCTCTTTTTTTATTTTTTATTTTTTTAGGATAATATCCCTGTCGTTAAATCATCCGTGAATCTCAAACGGAAATCACGTGCATATAACGTAACTAAAAAAAACTACTTTAATGATTTATAAAATTATAATCTGAAAATTTGTTCTACATTAATGAAAAACAAGAATTTTTAAAAAGAAAGGACAAATACACACATACATATATATGAAAATTTATCCCTACATTGTTTTTTTTTAAAAGAAAATGTTATTAGAGAATCTTGATGTTGAGTCATCGGCACCTCACGGAGTGCGGTATCATATGGAACACGTCGAACCTCTTCGCCAACTAGTTCAGCATGAAATGCCTCTTCACGACCTTCACCCCCTCCCTCAGCCTCCTCAGCTCGACCACCGGAAGGATCTCCAGTATCTCCTTGAGCCTCGGCAGCTCCTTCACCGCCACCGAAAACGCCTCCCACCTCAGCACGTCATTGAATGAAAGAACGTAGCTATCTGATACGATCATTGGCAAACACTCTGCGTACACTGCTTCCACGGACAGAACCGCGTGACTAGAACAGGAAGGAGAAGTAGTCTTTGCCACCGACACCGCTTGGGAGGTACTCGAATACCGGCATCTTAGGGTCCTTCCCCTTCCACAGCTGGAGGAGCTCCTGACGGATGGCTCCATGGTGCCAGTAAAGAACTCGAGGTAGGGCCGGATAGTGAGCCCGGGAGTTGCCAGCTTTTCAAGATCCTCCCGGATGAAGCCAGTGTAGAGATTCCTCTAGGATGAAGCTAGTGTAGAGATTGATCTCCAGGATGTTGACATCCTTCTGGCGATTGATGAAGGAGGAAGAATAGCTGAAGTGAACCAGAGTTTTTTTACACCAAATGTGAGAATTGGGTTTAATTTCAAGTTTTTAGTATCACGTGATATAGACATGTGATTTTCGTTTGAGATTCATTGAGGATTCAATGGCAGAGATATTATTTGGAAAAAAATAAAAGATAAGGGATATAAATCAGAAAACTTTTAAGGGATAAATGGGAAAAACTGAAAATAATAGGGATATAATAATGTATTTCCTCAGATTTAAAGCAATATTGATATTATAAAGCTAAACGTATGTGCTCTATATTGGAAATTATATAAAAATGTTATTACACATTAATAAATAGTTATTAAAAAATGTTAGATATTAATATATTATTTACTAAATAAATTATTTATAATATTCTATATTATTAGGTTTAATTGAAAAAGAGGGATTAAAACAGTATTGATCCAGAATGGAGCTATATTCTCTCTTGATCAATAGTGTCAGTTCTTGAAAAACATTGGAAAAAATGGATAAGATGCTTGGTCTAATTATTAGATCAATGTAATGGCAATTTATTTCATTGATCCCCCAACAAATTTTAGTTTATGATGAGTGAGGGATTTAAGCTAGAGTTCATGAGTGCAACAGTTACCATCTCATTTTCTTGTTTTCTTTCTCTAGGACTCAAGCTAATATAAAAAAGAGTTGGATAGATTGGTCGAATTTGTCAAAATAAATTGTTTGATAGCATTTAAATATTTTTTTGTGGAGTTAAGACATTTCTAGGTAATTTCTTTGAAGTTTTACTTTCTTTAAACTGTGTGTGTCTACTTGTATAAAACAATCAATTTCTCATGAAAGACCGGATCAACCTTTGCCAATGTTGATTCAACTTAGGAAATCTGTATCTGAATCTATTGAGTTTAACTATGCTTCTGCTTGCTGGTCAATACTAACCATGTGTTGGCCATTTCGGCATTCACATTGTGGCTTGTATCGAACAAGACAAACATTAATGGAGGTTAAAAAGGTCAAGTGAGCTACTAAGTATTCTTCTTTTATACTTCTTCCTTGTTTGTTATTCTCGTGCTATTCTTCTTGTCATCCTTGTCTGCTTGATCCTCCATAGTCCCTATTAGATTTCACCATCTTGTTGCACAACCATGACCAGTTGATTGTTACTTATGTTGTCCAACACCTCAAACTTGTTTGTTTGCGGATGATGGTGGGCTTTCTCTCTCTTATTCACACAATCACATGAACCCAAATCTATTGGTTTCAAACTAGGTTTACATAGTTCAACTTGTGCTCACTTCTGGTTGTTGTATGGTTCAACAGGGATATAGCTCATTTTGGCTAGTGAATGAAACTAGTAGTTGACCTAATTTTTTAACTCTTGGTTACCATGTGATCTTTACTGTTAGTTTGCCCATTGTAATATTGAATTGTGAACAAATGGTTTCATTATGATTCGTAACATATACAATAACTTGTTTTCCTTCTTACACTAGCAATTTTTGCATTCCTACTATATTAATCTTACCGAAGATGATTTCTAAGAATCCTTTCCTCACATCAGGAAATAACCATGTTTGATCCTTTCATATATTTGTTAAGGCATTTCCTTTCTTTTTGAATTCTAATGTATTTTTTTATATTAGACAATGGGGAAACACATATTAAGCACCTAGTGCAGATTTTGTCAGCTGTTATTGATTGGATTGAGCCGCCTAACATAGTCTCAGGAGCATTACGTGGGGGGCGAAGTGAAAGGTCCTTAGCTTTCTTATTTTACCGAATGGGTTTGCAATTATTGTCTAACATATATAGTTGCACTATGCAGTGAGATGATTGATGGTTTTCATGTATTACTTTCCTTGGCAACCATGACTACAACTGTGCTTTTTGATAATCTTCTTAGGTCTTTAAGGTCAGTTGTTGCAACCTTTTATCTGTATTATCGGGAGTCATTGCATATAAACTTGTCTATTTAATGTAACTGCATCTAAGATATATTTATTTATTTGCAGACCTTTTGGTACAATTCAATTATTGTCTGCCTTGACTAGTGAAGTTGTTAAAACTCATGTGAGAAGAACTGATGATGATCAAACATGGACTTCAGAGGCTCTTGATATTCTTTTGGAGATATGGACCCTCATTCTTGGGGTAATTACTCAATTTTAAACCTGATTAAAGCTTCATTAGATATTGTTATAGCTAGATTGTGTATGGATCTTCCTATTTCCTGATTGCTGTAAATTTTTTGATGCTAATTAATGGTTGCATGTGTACTGTATTATTATTCAATGAAATGACCATTTTTTGTTCTTTGGAAAAGCTTGGTGAAGTGTCTTTGTTGAAATGCAGTTAACGTATTTTTGATGTTTTTTCTTGATCCATCTGGGTCTTAATCCACATTTTAACTTATGCAGAGAAATGACAATGAAAGAAAAGTTTCACCTGAAAACATATCATCATTATCGAATTTATTCAAAGCTATTGTGGAGTCACATCTTAATGGTATGGGCTTTTTGGATTACTGTAACTCATTTGGCCGTGTCCTCCATTGAACTCTATTCAAAACTAAATATCTCTTAAATTACCTTTAGTTGCATTATATTAATTAGGTTTTGTTTCCCTCCCTCAGTTCTACTAACCCCTTTCAACTCATTGATGCAATTTACTTGATTATAGAATTTATTTATTGATTGTCTATGAACATATCCGTAACATTTATTCTCTTTTGGAATTTCATATAATTGCTTCTAGATAGTATGATACTTTTATAGATTTTATCTTTTTTGCTAACCATAATCCATCTTAACATTACTATTTGGTAGTGCACATCCTCATCTTCCAGTCTAAATTTGCTTCTTGATTTTCATGGTAAAGCTGCTGCCGAATCTGCATTTGAAGATGGTAGTGATGCTGAGTATTTTCATGTCTCTGTATCAAGTAGGTGTTTTACACTATTTAAATATGCACAAATTTATACATTAGTAAAGTCATCTCATTTAATTTTTAGCATAATTTTTAGTTTCCTTTATCTCAATATTTTGTTAATTATAATTCATTTTTCTTTATCATATGTCATATTGTCCATTTGCAGAACGAGATGAAACTTTGTATGCATATGCTCTTATTGCACGAGCTGCAGTTGAAACCAATATTTCCTTTCTTATGAAACTTTTTTCAGAACGTTGTGCTCTTCTCAGTCAGGTTGTCTCTTTTCCTAAACGATTCGATGTTTCCTTATAAACCAACATTAGTATAGTACCATTCAAGGTTTGAAATGTTGTTTTGAGCCAGTGTTTCAGTCTCTTGCTGGAACCAGGCTGATTTATGCTTGATGGAGTGTGTGCTAAGATGCAATGCTAGAGGCATCAAGGAGGAGGAGGAGGAAAGGAAGAGGAGTAAAAGAGGAGAAGAAAAGGAAGCCAATTACCTTCAAAACGCTAGCCTTCACCATTTGGGGAGGAATGAGAACTTGCATTCCTGGATGGCGAATGAGGAGTCATGTTTGGGAAGGATTCAGAAGTTGTTGAGGAATGAGAAATCTTTGTTGATTGTCGTTTGTTGTTCTAGAGGATGAATCCCTTCATCGGTTGTGGAGGAACGAAAACTCAATTCTGCTGATGAGGAATGAGAGAAATCCGTTCAGAAAAGATTTGGAGTTGTTGAGGAACAAGACTTCTTTGTCACTTTCCTTTGCCACTTGCCTTTGTCCTTATCATAAATCTACTACTATACATACAGAGTAACTTAACTAGAACATATGACAAGCCAAGACCATCTATCACAAAAAGCATATGAGATCTCTATAAGGACAACATCATAGGTCCATATGCATATCTTTGATCCTAACACTAAATTCAAAGAAAGGAAAAAAAATATCATGCTGATAATTAAAGAGAGTAAAGAATCCACCAGATCAAAGATAGGAAGGTCCTCCTGTCTTCCCATCTCTAAGACAACTCTAGACACCTCCAAATTTGATGTAACTTCTAAACTATAGTAAGGCTAGGGTTAATACTTCAATTGATTGACAAGCCTTCCCTAACCTTGTAATTTTGTTGATTTTTGATGTTATCATTCTAATTTTTAATGTCTAAAATTATAATATTGTTGCTTTCGTTATAGTTCTTTATGTGCCGTTTAACTATGGTTGAGCTTCTCTGCTTTTGTTGGTTATGGATAACCTTGTAAAAATCTTTGTTTCATGCTTTCAATATTAATTATTTTAGTTGGTGTAGTTATAGTCCTAACTGATTGGATTTGGTTAATGAGCAGACATAACAAAATTTTTAACATTTAATTTGTGAACATACCTTTTTGCATTGCTAATTTGTTAGATTTTGATGACAGAATAATGAAAGTTGTGATCCTACACAAACCTTAGAAGAACTCTATTGGCTTCTATTGATTACTGGTCACGTGCTTACTGATTCAGGTGATGGAGAAACAGTAATGGTAAACTTCCTTCTGGTTCAATTCTTTATCCTCACCGTCATGAATGGTTAGAATTTTAATTACGCAACCAGTATTTCCATGTATAATTTTCTGGTTCTTTATCAATCGTTGGGGTGGAATGAGATGAGAGCGCTGTGATTGTTGTTCTGAGCCATGTCCTGGCCTTGTTTGAAGCCGTAGTAGCAATATTAGTGGAAGAAACTGGAGAAGATGGCAACATGAATAGAAGAAGAAATAGGTGTTACTTGGAAGAAGAAGCTCCATCTTGGCATTCAATTTTGGAACAAGCTTCTTTCTTTTGTTGGGCCTTAACAATTGCTGCAGCAGCAGAATAAAAAGCTTCCGTATGTTGAGCGGTAGCTTCTTCGGATGCAGAACAGTGGAAGAAGATTTGCGGGATTTGTGTAAAGTACAGAATGGGATAGGAATATAGAGTTTGTGTGTCACACTCCGAGGGTATACTTGTCCGATGAAAATCGGATAGCATCTCTCCCTTATGACAACATATGAATCCAATACATTGCCACAAGATTATACCATAACAACCACAACAACAACCCATGCGACTCGAAACAAACATATAGTGGAAGATAATGATAATAGTACATAGCCTACATGGTTGGTACAAACACAACCACACAAAATAAGAAATTAGAGTACGTACTTGTATGACTTACCTCAATAAATACATAAAAAACAAAAGGACAACATAAGTCTAAAAATCCAAACACAAGTTATACAATAGATGAACAAGTTCGGAATGCCACAATACGAGTCAGACTAACAGTAGAAACAAAACTCTCGATGCGATGTGAAACTGAGAGCTAGGAGCTCTGAGCGACATGACATATCATCTACTTGCAACTTGGAAACAAAAGAAAAGCAAAGGGTAGTAAGTATAACATACTCAACAAGTATAAGAAGATAGTGCATGATAATAACATAGGGAAACCAAAGGAAACAATCTTGGATAAAATACTTACTACCTATAGCAGTAGAAGGGCCAAAATAATGATCTACCAACAGAAAGCATAGCCAATAATATAACACCTACTAACCTGCTCAACCAGGTCTAACCAATAAATCAGGTGTACTTACAGTACATCCCAACTTGCACGAACAAATACATGACCAACATGTAACAAGTATATAACAAGTACTGACTATAGGAGAACACTCTACCACGGATGCCCCGTGGGCAGTTAGGTAAACAAATAGTTAGGCGAACTCACTACCACGAATGGTTTCGTGGGCAGATAGGGTTAACAAATAGTCACGGTTTGCGGTCGAACTCGCTGCCACCAATGGTCTCGTGGCAGATAGGGTATATATGTAACTGTCTTGCTGCAGACTGCAAGTGAACTTGCTACTATGAATGGTCTTGTGGGTAGTCATATCTAACATGATCGCTGACGACTCTCTCAACCATAAGTGGAGGCAATAGTTGACAGTGTATACCAACGGTCGCTGACGACTCTCTCAATCAAGAGTGGGAGGCAATGGTCAATAGGGTATAATAATGTAACGATACATAGAAGGATCTAACCTCACTAGTGTTTAGGCATGAGCCTAAATAAGACAAGGTCAAGTAGGATACTTGATATCACACTACGGTATGATCTTACTAATGTATAGGCCTGAGCCGAAATAATGGACAAGTATCAAGTAAAATACTTGATCTTCTATACTATGGTATGGTCCTATTGATACACATGCTTGAATAAATATCAAGCCGGTAAATAGCATGGATAATAATGAGACGGCATGGATATCAAAACAGATCAAACAATAAAAGATCAAGTTCCAGAAGCAAGAACGAATAGAGTCAAGATAAATATAGCAACTATCTAAACATAGATCATGCACTAAGGTCAAAGTACTAAAGGAACAAAGCAGGAAGTACTCACCTTTTTACCTGTAGATCATGTCAAACAATTTCCACGTCGAGACGATCATCTCGAATCAAAGTCCTAAAATCATATAATGTATAATTTAACTAATCATATATGCAATAACTAACTAAACCCAAAATCTAAACTAATTAGGGAAAACCCTAATCGAAATTATTAACCTCATTAATTCCATTGGTCTAATTAGGTTTAGCACAACATATCAACTCAATTGATCCATATAGAACCCATTTACAAATTGATCCAACATACACACTTACATCATGGTCAAATACTAACCACTAAATCTGATAATTAACCAAAATTGTTAATCCAATTATGTTTAACTCAATCCATGAATCCTAATTAAATCCATTCAATACTACCAATAAGGAACCACATGAATCCAATCTATCATCAACAGATTAACACATTCCAAATTTGATAAAGATCCAAATCAATTCAGATTATCAATTATGTATAGATTAATCAACTCATTATTTAATTATTCTTCAAGCCCCAATTAGTCCAATCAAAATATGAATCAACAGTTCTATAACCAAACAATTAAGCTCAAATCCATAAATTTCATCACATAAACTCTTCATCTTATCATTATCAGGAGTTGCTCAACCCCTAACACAACTAAAGTTTCTTACGGTTTAACTAGTTCACCCTATTGACAATGCCAGCAAACCCAAATGATCTATTAGATTAAATGAATCAAACTAGTTAAGTATAGAAATGCATTACCCTAAGGCTTCTTTTCTTCTCCGGCGGCTGATCATTGCTCCATATGTGGCTCACCGTGACGGGTAGAGGCACTGGATCGGAGAGCTAGTCAGGCAATGGGCTGGGTTGTCGGCAGAATCCATTGATCATAGTGACCGTGAGAGGGGCGTCGAGAAGGTTCTGCTACCAGTTGAGTCCAGGGCTGGCAGCCACGATGTTGGACGCGGTGGTTGTGGTTCAGTGCAGGCGAAGAGGGTAGCACTGCAACGTCTTCGCGCTGGACTCCTAAGGGAGGGTGGTGGTGAAGATCTAGGGCAAAAACACACGAGGGAGTGGCATCAACCCTTCCTTCCAGCAACGACGACACTTGGCAGGGTCGGCGGAGGCGAAGACGGCAAAGGGAGAGGGGTGGCTGTGTCCAGTGGATTGGGGCAGCGACGCTAGTGCACAACTTCAGAGGGCAACCAGGGACATTAGAAGAGGACGAGAGGGTCGGCGTCAGCGTTGCCGGTTTGGTGGCACCGGCGTGATCGGGTGACGATGGGTGAGATTGAGTGACGATGCGTAAGGACGGGTCGTCTCGCGGTGAGGATTGGGGAAAAAGAAATCCACCTTAGTAAAACTTAGGTTTTAATCAAGGATAGAAATTTCGTGTCGAGACGGTTGAAACGGACGAAACGTATCGTTCCGCTCGCCAATCGGCACCGGCACGAACCTGACACCAGTCTTGGAGTCGTGACGCCTTCGAACGCGCAGGAAAGTGTCGCAACGCCCACGAACGGGCAGG
>JBBPFP010000084.1:3732045-3746546 GCA_037974795.1 Kaempferia galanga | reverse complement strand
TGTAGATCTAAAGTAGATCTAGATAGTTGTTAGAAAAACAAACATATTTTTCACAAAGATCTTCTAGAAGGGATCCGTTCCGTTGCGGTTGTGCGAAGTATTCGCCGGCAAAATTTTTGTTTTGCATGCCTAGATCCTTACATCTATTTCATGAATATTTCTCCCTGATGGTAGATTTAAATCCAAGCAGAGTTACTTTTAAATTTTTAAAGCAAATCTCAAGTATTCTGTGTGTCTTTGATTTATAAAACAATACTAAAGTTGATCTTTCCAAATTCTGAGGGAAATTAACATCAATTTCAAATTAATATTTTTCTTATATACACACACATAGTATCTTAATAGCATACAACAATGGATGTTGGAGTGATGGCTGTCAAAATTGGCAGATACTGATTTATAGATTGTATCGATTAATGCCAATATGATAAACCTGAAGATTGGATATCTCACAAAGATTGTTGGAAAAGTTTTAAAATTCTCAAGATTCAAGAAATCACCTAGAAATGCAGTAGATTACACTAGAAGATAGTTGAAAATTTTGAACCTAAACTAAATTGACAGTTGAGAATGGGACCTTGGCGCAATGATAAATTGCTATCATGTGACCTAGAGGTCACATTTCAAGTATCCAAAACAACCTCTTGCAAAGCATGGTAAGGCTGCATACAATAGACCATTCTCCAAGACCCTGCATTGGTAGGAGGTTCGTGCACCAGGCTGTCCGTTAGCTATATTGAGACCTGAAATTAATGAGATTGTTTGAAATTTGGTTGAGTTAGCTTGATTTAAAATATTAGAAGATTTAACAAACTTTTCTTGATCCTAAATTGAATCCTAGCAAGTACGGATGTGAAGGCAAGAGTTTTCTTTGCTCTTACAAATTCCAGCTTAAATTTCTTAACCTTGCTGCAGCTTGAGATTGCCACAGGATCATTTAATCTGGCTACTACTTGTAAAAACACCACTTGCTAGGCTAAACATTTCATTCATATCTATCAGAGTCAATTGAGTTAAATTGTTGTTGATTAGAAGTGATGATATAGACTTGGTTCTTCTTATGACTTTAACATTTATTGTAATATACATTAATTTCATCAGTTAATATAATACATTTATGTTATTTATTCATTTTATTTTAGTCATCTACTATCAATTAATAGTTTTAAAATATGTCTATTTTAAGTAGCAATAATATTAATTTGATAATCATAATGTAATAATACACATTACTAAAATTGCGTTAGTAGAATTTGTATTACTAATGCAACTTTACTTCTGTTTTGTATTATTAACACAATTTGTTATTTCATTTGTACAATTTTCTTTTTTCATTTTTTCTTAATTATTTCAATTTCACTGATGCTATTTATCTGATATGACAGTGTCTGATTCTGTACTGACTTTGACAATCATAGTTAAAGTTATCAGTACATGTGTTGGTAGCTTAGTCCCACATAGAATATATATATTTTTGTTATATTAGTCCTTTATATGGTGTCATAATTCTCTTTGAATAAACGATACAACGATCCTTTTCTTTTTTCAAGATTATGCTTTTCATTTTTAAATGAGTTTCTTGTTTTACTTGAGTGGATAAGTAGTAGGGGAAACAAGAGGGAAGACTAACATAAAATTGCATTATCTATTGTAAATGGATGACTGAGCTATAGGGGTGAATAACAATCATTCAACCTACAAGTGTGATTCTATCTACTCAATAGGGCACAATACAATTAGCATAGCTAAAATGAAGACATGAATGAATCACACTTACTAATTGCTAACACATGAGATTTAAGTGATTCAGCAACCTCAGGCCCGTGTGCCTAAGCACATGCTTATTGTTTAGAAAATATGCAATGAGCCAATCATCCCATGTACAACTGGCTTTCATATCTAGTTTTAGCAATATGAACATCCAAGCTTCTAAGTTGTAATTCTAGCTGTCTTCTCCTTGTGAGAACTCATTTGTATCGTGAGAATACAATAAGGTGAGAGTCATAGCTAGAAAAATACATATGAGAATAGTAAACAAGGTTTGTCAACCTTGAAGTATTTTTTTCCTGATCTTCATCTCAAGGTTTCCTCTCTACTCTTGTTCCCACTAGTTACTTGTTTTGTGTGCATAATTAGAATGAGATTAGTTTCCAACCTCTACTCTTTTGAGGTTGATGCCATACTTTTACTATATTTCTCATAACACCTTCTTAGATTAAAAATGATTAAAAGATCAACTCCTTCCAACATTTCTTTCATTGAACCATTATCTCACATTGTTACTTCTTGAAGATTATGACACTAATATAGAATAGTTTGCCTTTTGCCCTTATATCCTATCTCTTAGGTAAATATCAACTCTCTCTAATATCTCTCTTTTTCTCCTGAACTAATATTATAATTTACTTTAGCCTAGCCATGACAATTTGCTTTTTTGCTCTTATAAGAAATCAAATTATTTTACGATATAATCTCCTTTGGATCTTTTGTTCGTGGAAGAACTTGCTTATTCAATATCAATGCACTTGACAATCTGAAAGTGATCGGATTTTTTGTTGGAGCATTGTTCATGTTCCATAAAATTCTAAGGGTTCCCCTAAATATTCACCATGTGAGGTTTAATAAATTGATTGATCACACTCGATATAAATGATTTCTCTACTCTTATAACTATAAGTAACTATAAGGAATTTTAGGATTGAAGTATCAAGCAGTACCGGTTTGCTTGCGAGAGCGTATCAATACAAAAAAACAACAATGGAGCCCAGTGTGTATGGTGGAGGTCGTGGGTAGTGGAGGATAAGGGGAAAGGATTAAGGAGTTGGTGGTAGGTGGCTTGTGGTGGGAGGTGTGTTAGAGCGGACAGTATGGTAATTATAGCAGGTGGTGGCACAGTGAGTTAGGAGTGGAGAAAGACAGAAATTAAAGAGGAGAGGAGAGGAATTAGGATAGGAGACGGAGAATAAAGATAAAGGTAAAATTTAATTTAATTTTTTTTAAAATTCTCTAACATAATTAAATATTATCAAATCACACTATCCCACATATAAACTTTGCCTATGGTGAATAATTCACCATGAAAGGAGGTGATTTGCATTAGGTTGACAACTAACATCAAACAAAAACAAATATTATATATAGATCCATCAAACTATTATGCTAAACGCTAACACGTTATATGATCCGACTGTAACGTTTTGGACATGACTGCTATATTTTCATGATAACTTATGTGTAATATTAAATTTGCAAGAGTTTTCACTCTATATTGGATAAGAAACAAATATTATATAGAAATACTAAATATCTTAGATTTAAAATATAGAACATAAGAACAATCACTAGCAAAACAATAGAGGTAGGAGATACGATTAGGAGAAGAATTAATATTTTATGACAAAATTGTATGTATGGAAGATAACAAAGATGATAGAGAATTTGAAACCATTATGTTTTAAATTATGGAAGTTATGTTACACAAAAAAAAAAATGCAACAAAAAATAAAGTATTATTCTAGATAGTTTGTTAAGGGACAAAATAATAGTAGTTAGAAAGGGAGATAGGATAATAACTCTCAAGATAGTGTTAGCAAAACAAATAATTAATTTAATTAGCATATATACACCTCCAATAACATTAAATGAAAACATCAAACATACATTTTGAGAACACTTAGATAAGGTAGCATAAAATAAATTTCAATAAACAAGATGATAATAGAAGTTGATCTAAATGACCATGTAGGAATAATAAATGAGGAATATGATATAGAGTGCATGATGGTCATGGTTTTGGAAAAAAAATAAAGATGGAAAAATTATATTGGACTTTATGATAGCTTATGGACTTATAGTAGTCAATATTTTTTTCAAGAAGAGAGAACATTGTTTTGTTCAAAAGTGGGATTACAAATTTAGTTATGGTTAGGAAGAGGGATAGAAAAATTTATAAAGATTGCAAGGTCATTCACGGAGAAAACTTAACCATCTAACATAAGTTAGTGTTAGATATGTGCTTTAAGTAAAATATTAATAGAAGAAAAATATATATAACTCCTAGGATCAAGTGATGAAAATTGAAGGATAAAAAATTAAGTATCTTTAAGGAAAGGTAGGAGCATAAGGGATAAAATGATATTAAATTTTAATAGTGGCGAAGAGCGAGTTAGTCAAAAGAATAGACACACCAAGTAAAGAATCTTGGTGGTTGACAAAAATACCCGATTAGTGGAGGTAAGTATTTTAGTCCCCTTGTATAAAATAAAGAGACGTACAAAATTATGTAAATTATAGGGACATTAAACTAATAGGCTATACCATGAAATTTTGGGGAAAATGTGATGGAAAAAATATTAAGGAGAACAACGTGATCAAAAATCAATTTGAATTCATGTCATAGTGGTTGATGATAGAGGTTATATATTTTTTTTATTGACTCAGAAAAAGCTTATGAATGTATCTTAAGGAAGAAAACTGTTAGTATAATATATATTAAAATGATTAAGAATATGTATGTAATGTAATGACAAAAATGAAAACTTTAGGTAAATTAACCAAAATATTTCATGTAAAAATTGGATTACATCAAGCATCTACTCAAAGTTCATATCTTTTACACGTTATGATGATGCATGTTGTTTGTAGATGGTATTATTTTTACTGATGAGACACAAAGGAGGGAATGTTAAGATCTAATCTTGATGGGAGATAATGGAAGTTAAACGTTTTAGGCTTAGTACAGTAAAGCCGGAATATATAAAATTTAAGTTTAATAGTAGTAGACATAGTAAGGCAAAAGTTACTTATTACTGAAAGCTTTAAGTATCTAGGATGATTTTTGCAAAAGGATTGAGGACTTGATATGGATGTTTTACATAAGATACAAGAAGAATGGTTGAAACGAAGGACGTCAAGTGTTTATTGTGATCGTAAGATACCTTGAAAGCTTAAAAAGAACTTTTACAAAATGGTTGTTAGACTTGTTATGTTATAAGTCTTGCTTGGAGGTGCAGACGAGAGAAAGGATGGATTGTATATCTTTTCCTCCGTTTACCTATTATAAAATAATGGATGGGCGGATTTACATATCCTTTCCTCCATTTACCTACTGTAAAATGGTGGGCGTATGGATTAATAAATCCCTTTGTGGATCATTTTTAAGCATTTTTTTATATGCCCAAATCGGGTGAAATGAAGTTTTCTTCCCTTTGTCATCAAGTCCACACTCTCACTTTAATCTCTCCATGCATTGGAGGTAGTTTACGACCGCGAGAGAGACAATTTATGACTGTGGGTGGCCTCGCTCATGACTAGGGCCTTGCTCATGTCGGGAAGCTATAGGGCCTCGTTGGCGGTTGTGAAGCTACGAACGACATCACTGGCGATCTCGAAGCCGTGGACCTCATAGACAACAGTGAAGCTGTGGTTCGAGTAAACAAAGCATAAATGTTATGTTAAAGTGAATGTGCCAACATACAAGATGAACATGATAAAAAGAGAAAGTTAGAGTTGTTCCAATTGGGGGAAAATTCCGAGAGACGTGTTAAAGATGATATGGATAGGTACTTTAGTGACCAATAAATGACTTGATTAGGCGACATGACATTGATAAATACGCATATTAATCAAGGAGGCAGATCGAAAAAGACTTGATTAGTAACGATAAAACCGGATAAAATTATTTTAAATATAGATCAGAATAATAGGGGATGGAACTCAATAATATAGGAAGATTTATATAGACGACTCCACTTGATCACATAAAGCCTTGATTATTGTTGGTTGTAGATTGAGGAACCGAAAAATGAATAACTATAAGTTTCTAAGTTATTGTTCATTCTTAAGAATGAAGAAATCTTAAAAAAGTATGCAGTAGTCAAGAAAGATGCTAAGAAAGAAGTAAGAGAAGTTAAAAATGAAACTTTTGAACGCATATATTAGTGGCTTGATATAAAATAAGGGGAAAGGGACATCTAAACAATAGCTAAAGGGAGGATGGAGAATAAGAGATTTTACTCAAATAAGATGCATTAAAGATGAATTTAATAAGGTATTAGTGAAGGCTGAGGAAATTATTGAGCGATGAAAGAGGTATTTTTATGAACTTTTTAATAAAGATTTATACAACCAACTTTATTGTAGAATTTAAATTTCAGTAAAATAAGTATTAAATGGGATGCTAAGTGAAAAAGTGATTGGATCGAATGATATTCCAATAGAGGTATTTAAGTGTCTAGGGAAATAGAGTATTGAATGATTTACGCAGTTATTAAGCCTAATATTGAAAATGAAGAAAATGCGATTAGTGGAGAATAAGTACTCTAGTCGTCATGGACTAAAAGAAAGAGTGATAGATAAAAGGTTAAGTAAGGAAACTAAGGTGATTAAAATTGAATTTGGATACATGCTAAAAAATATTGATGATAGAAGCTATATAGTTTCTTAGACAATTGATTATAAAAAAGGTGTTAGTGTAGTGTATATATATCATGATTTAAACTTTGTTTCGTGTCGGGCGAAATTGGCTAAATTTTCCATTCTGCCCACCACTCGGAACCTCAGCTAGCGTAGGAATTGACATCGTGGGCCATCGCGGAGGCCTTCACGACCCGGTCGGCGTTCGGGGAAGCCTCCATGAGCCTGTGACAAACTCCGCAGATCGTGGTGGCCTGTGGGTGTTCGGGGACATCGTTGCTAGCTTGTGGGTGCGCTGGGAAGCTACTGCGAGCTTGCAGGCACGCTACTGTGAGCCTGTCTGCACACCACTGCAACCCTGTCGTGAGCCCATCGACACAGGGACACCGTGACTAGCTTGTCGGTGCGCATGAATGTCGTCACGAGCAGGACGTGTGTGAACACAGCTGTGAGTCCACACGCAAGTGGGGATGCTGCTGCGATTTTGCTGGCGCGCGTGGACACTATCATAAGCCCGTGGTTGTGTAGGGACATTGTTGCGAGCCTGTGGGCGTGGGGAAGATGCAAAAACATAGGTTAAACTTTTAACTTAGGTAATGATTTAAAATTCCTAGCTATAAATATAATAATTTAAACATACTTAATCAAACCATAATAAAACTATTCCATTAATTTAACACATGTTATTTATTTTAATTTTAAAAATATATAATAAAATATTTATTTATCATATAAAAATGTTTATTTTATTTTTATTTTTTTGTATTTTTAATTTTTTTAATATTTAGATTAATTTTTTTTATATTTTTAATTAATATATTTTATATTTTAAAAATATCGAAATCATATGGGCGTATGACACGATATGGTACCAAAATTTTTTCATTCTGATTCAGGACCGAAATCTCGGTATAAGTTGAGATTTTAAACCATGGTATATATGCATAATTAAGGATATGTTTGAGTAGGTAATGATAAAAGTGATGACTTCAAGCAGATTAATTAAAGTGTTTCTATAAAAATAAGGTTACTTTAAGGATCAGTTTTAAGTCTTTCTTTTGCATTAGTCATGAATGAACTTACTTGACACAAAATAAATTACCATAGTGCATGTTATTCATGGAAGACATTGTTCTAGTTGATGAGAATTGTGAAGGAGTAAACGCTAAGCTCAAATCTTGATGTGAAATATTGCCGTAAGGCTTAGTATAGTAAAAACCAAATATATGAAATTTAAATTTAGTATATTAGACATAACAGGGAAATTTTTATGATTTGAGATGTTGAGTTATGTGTAATTGAGAGCTTTAATTATCTAGGATTCTTTTTTAAAAGGATGGAGGGGTCGATAGAGATGTTTTATAAAGAATACGAGTAGGATGGTTGAAATGAAGGTGGATGTCAAGTAATCTTGGTGATCATAAGGTACTTCTAATGCTCAAAGGAAGTTATACTTACTATGTTATATATAGTTGAATGTTGGACTAGGGGCAAGCAAAAGTTTGGTTTGATTATTTTTGAAATTCATTTTTTTTAAATATTTATTATTTCGGGTAATTCGGTTTAGGTTTTAAAACTCTTAATTCGGTCAACCCTATGTTGGATTATAAAACAAGAACACAAGAAAAAAATGAGTTATAGAGATAGGATGCTAAGGTCGATGTACGAAAATATGAGGATGAAGAGATAAGAAATGAGAATTTTAAAGAGAAAGTCAGGGTTATGCTTGTTGAGGGAAACTTTAAAGGCACATTTAAGATTGTTTGAACACATAGATAGGAGTAAAAAATTGACCCATTTAGGTGATGTGAGATTATGATAAATATACACATTAATTGAAGAAGAAAGAGATCAAAGAGGATTTGGTTAGCAATGATAAAATAGGATAAAATTCTTCAAAGATAGATGAGGATATGGAGAGTATTGAGTTAATGGCATAGGAGGATCCATGTAAAGGACTTCACTTAATGGGATAAAGAATTTAGTTGTTGTTGTTAACATAATAATAGACTATATGAGGCCAATCGTATGGATTTTTCTACACTATAGGGTTTGATTCCCTAATATATCCTAAACCAAATCCTATTTGAGGTATATAAATGCTAATTACATTAATAGCTTGTTTTGCTTCCATTATTTTGAGAGTTACATTCTTATCTCTCCTTTCTAATTACTCCTACTACTTTGTCGCTTAACGAAATAATTACTCTATTTTTTATTTTACTATTTCTTTTATGCTATAGCGTAATATCCGATCTCTCTATCATCTATCTTTTCCTCTACATTTTTTATCTCTTATTAGCATAAAACATTAACTCTTTTTCTGGTCATCATATCTACTACCTTTATTGCTTTGCAGCCAATGTTCTTAATTTCTTATATTTCATGTTCTAAACCTAAGATAATTATATTCCTATAATGTTTGTCTTTATCCAACCTAGGGTGTTCTTATCCAACCTAGTGTGTCTTTATCCCACATAGAGTGTGAGAACTCTTACATATTTAACATTATATTTAAGTTCTCACGGAGATGGACCATGCGCCTTCTGAGAAACAACCTTATATTAGTACAAGAGTTTGATGGATTTGTATATAACCTTGTATTAGATGGCAACCTAATGCAACTCTCCTTTATCTGAGATGAGGTCCTTATTGAGTGTTAGCACAACATGTTGTGAAAATTGTAGAATTCCAATTGGAAGTTGAAACCACATGTCTTGGATAATTATTTGATTTAGGTGTTAGAGAATTATGGGGTTGACCTTATAAAGGTGATCACAACACTCATTTTAGTATTAGCAAGATGATATGTTATGTATTTACTGAAGTTATTCTAATTTGGATACATTTTAGTTTTTTTATAATATATTTATTTCTTTTATCTAACGTTTTAAAGTTGCTTTTCGAAAACTTATATAAAGTCAATAGGAAATCAAAAATAGCATAGAAATTATTTTTCTAAAACAAAAAACATATAGAGTATGCATTTAAGAATTATTATATATCTATAATAATGTATACATTATATCAATAAGTCAAAACCATTTTAGTATTGTTTCTTTACTATACAATATGAACATTCTTAAACTAGATTGTCATTTATAAATATTTTTAAAATTAAGAAATTTCATTAAATTACAAGAATAATTTAAAATTGTGACAATTTAAATTCACTATACATCTGTATAAATGTACATAAGCAATTTCCATAATCATTAAAGCACCAAATTTGAGACAATTTAAAGCAGAAGACCAATCTTGAATGCTTCTCAGACTCAATATTACTACAATAAAATTTAAAATTTGAATTTATACATTACTATACCTTAATAGACATTAAATATCTCATGAGAAAATATCAAAATATGAATAAAGTAGTCCACACATAAATATAAAATCACTCACTATACCAATTAAATATTAATAGAAATAAATTTTTAATTAATATACACATATTTCAAAAGAAAAAGTACTGAAATCTATCAACGTGACATAATACATATATAAACTGTATTATTCTGATTTAGGATCAAAACTTAATACACCTTGAATTTAAAACCTTGCATGGTAATGAACTTATGATCAAAAGTGGATTTTTGAACCTTGGTTCCGCTATACTATATGTTATTAAATATATGATATTTGATGAAGCATAAACTGACCTTTCAATTTGATACAATGTATTTTAACTTTTGACCATCCAAATCTCGATATGGAAACTGATTTTGATAACGATGGGTGGCTAAGAGGTGATGAATGTGGAAATTGAGAAGTGAGTGAGAAAGGAGACAAGACTGCAAGTATCATTTTTATGATGTTCGATACTGACTAATTTTGACAACCTACACTAACAGGAGATGAAATGTGGAAACTGAAGTGAGAGAGAGGTGACAACACTACAAATGTAGTGTTTACTAGGAACGACTTGATATGTAGGTTGTGATGGAGTGATGGTTTATTGTCAGATGCATCAGCTAAAATATATTTGAGATGAATATTATGGTGTCAAGACATAAGTAAATTGGTTGGGGAAAACCAATAATCTTACCCTTCTGCTATTTTAGTATTTCCAAATCCTTTTATTTTTTCTCTGTATGACTGCCCCTGATTTTGACTATAACTTATATTTCTATAAAATGCAATTGTTGAAACAGAGTGATAAAAGGTCAATCAAACAAGGCCTTAGAATTAGTATATTTTGTTAACAATTTTCTTCTGAACAAGAAAATCTTCTTTTTATGTGTCATTCAGGTATTATCACGGCCCTTTGGATGTTTCTTGAAACCTGTTCCGAGTATTGTACCAACTACTGATAATGGTTCAAATCTCCTCAATTTTAAGAGAAAAAATCAAGTTTGGGTATGCATTTTTTCTGTATAAAATGTCAATTCAACTATTATTTTGTAAACTTGCAGTTTCGATAAGATTAAATGACTGTTATGTTTTTTCAGGTGTGTCCACCTGCTGCAGATGTTGTCGAAATGTTTATTTATCTCGCAGAACCCGGCCACATTTGTGAGATTCTTCTAACAATATCACATGGTGCAGATGATTCATCTTACCCTACCACTCTAGATGTTAGGACCGGATGTAGCATAGATAGTCTAAACCTTGTTCTTGAGGTTTGCTTTCTCATCAATATGTTAGTTAATTCAAATATCTCTATTCCGTAGGAGTATTTGGGTCTGATATTTTTTTCCATCAAATGCTTTAATGGGTGCGGCTATTAAATAATCTATTATATTTTAGCTTTCAACTATGGTTAATATATTTTGTGCTGTCCACTAGCATATGATAAGTACTGATTCCTACTTTGGACACAGATTAAAGATTCGCCAATGTCTTACATGCCCAGTAGAGACCACCTAAATCTGAGTGACATTTTAAGGCTGCCATTTCCCTTGGTCATTGATTTTGGTCAACCACGGGTAAACTATGTCCTTTATCTCTATTTATATATAGAGCGGAGACCTGCATGTGTGGCTCAGAGAGAGGCTAGCTGATTTTAGTAAATTATCTTCTTATGCTATCACCCCTTATCCTTCTTTCCATCAGTCAATAGATATTGCATGGTATCCTACAACAGACATTGACCAATATTGATGGCAGTATACTCCAAGCGAGTGCATGTTTCAATAAAGGTATATATAGAACACACACACAATAATTGGGATTTAAATAGTGTGCATGTTGAGTAGCTAAGCAATCTTCTTTGATTCATTTTATCCTGATTTTTATCTTCAATTCCTTTTCTTTTTTGTTTCATTTGAAGAGCAACAATAACTCTCTAAATGTTATTCAATATAATAAGCAACACTTAAACATTTCCAGGTTATCTATTGTTCCCTAAAAGAATGATAATGAAGAAAATTTAAAAAAGTATAGAGTTGCCATGCAAGAGGCTAAGAAAGCAAGGAAGGAAGTCAATAATTAACGTCAAGAAAGTAGTGAGTGAAGCAAAGAATGAAGTTCCGAACGGTTGTATAGACAACTTGATACAAAAGAAGGGGAAAAGGATATCTATACAATAACTAAAGGGAGAAAGAAAAATAAGAAATCTTATTCAAATAAAGATGCATTAAAGATGAATTGGATACTAATGAAGGATGAGAAAATAAAAGAGCGATATAAGAAAATTTTCATTAACTTTTTAATGAAAGTTGACCAACTTAGTTTAGGAAACTTAAATAGGTCATGAAAATTTAAATTTTTATTATAGAATTTAAATTTCAGAAGTAAAACAAACGTTAAATAGGATGAACAATGGGAAAACGGTTAGACAGGATGATATTTCAATAGAGATATGGAAGTGTCTTGGAAAGCAATATATTAAATAACTTACGAAGTTATTTAATATAATTTTGAAAATGAAAAAATATCTAATTAGTAAGGGTAAGTACTCTACTCCCTTGTATCAAAATAAAGAAGACATACATAATTGTTTGAATTATAAGGGCATTACGCTAATGATTTATACTATGAAACGTTAGGACAGAGCGATAGAAAAAAAGATTAATGAAGAAGATTAAAGTAACCTAAAATTAATTTGGATTCATACTTGAAAGAACGACGATAGAAGTTATACATCTTACAACTAATTAAAAATTATGATAAAAGAGGTAAGATTTACATATGATATTTATTAATCCAGTAAAAGCTTATGATAGAGTCTCGAAGGAAATTATGTAAGAATTCTATAAAAGAAAGGTATTAGCGTAGCATATATATTGATACAATTAGGATTACATCAAGGATTAACTCTAAGTCTATATCGTTTTATACTAGAGATGGATACACTTGAACACAGTGTACGTTGTTTGTAGGTGATATTGTTTTGGTTGATGGGACATATGAAAGAGTAAATTCTAAGTTCGAATTGTGAGGGAAATAATGGAGGTAAAAGGTTCTAGAGTTAATAGAGTAATCACAGAATATATGAAATTTAAATTGATAGCATTAGACGTATATGACAATTTTTAAGTTAGGAGATTGACAAGTTATTTGTAAGTGTGTTCTTCAAGTATCTAGGATCATTTTTTTAAAAGGAAGGAGTAGATGTACATATTACATAGGATACAAGTAGGATGGTTAAGATGTAGGAGGGCATGATCTTTGTGATCCTAAGGTGCCTTTAAAGCCCAAAGGAGAGTTTTTCAAAATGACGGTTAGACCAATTATATTATACGGAGTTGAATGTCGAGTTATAAATTAAGCACACAAGCATAAGATGAGAGTAGATGATGAAGGTGAATGTGCAGACATATGATGATGGATAATATAAGAAATGAGAATTTTAGAGAGAGTCGAGGTTGTGCTTGGTGAGGCAAACTTGTGTTTAAGATGGTATGGACTTGTATTTAAGCGACCAAGAAATGCCCTACTTACGACCATGATAAATATACACGTTAATTGAGGAAGAGGGAGACCAAATAAGACTGTGTTAACAATGATATAGATGAAGTTATAGTAGGGAATTAAGCCCAGTGACATAGGAAAATCCATATAATCAACTATACTTAGTGAGATAGAGATTTAGTTGTTGCACACACTATCAACTCAGATAAACCACACTACCAAGCCCCTTTTTAGTAGTTAGGAGTTAAGTGCTCTTATAAAATGTTGGTTCATATTTTTCACTTTTTAGTATTTATTTTCACTATTATAATAACCATTATTTTAAGTTTTTACACAACAATTATTTCACTTTGGGTTTACATTTTACTTTTAACTCTACCATTCTCAGCTACTGGTTCAGTTGAGGGATTAACACAAGCCAGTTTTTAAGAGATATTGCACTAGTTTAACCATATGCCAAAAGATACAACTCAACATGTAATTTGGAAGGTAAAAAATTTAAAGATGTGTATCAAATGAAGATTAACCAAATATCATTTTTGAATCCCATTTAATCCCCACATATCATTTTAATGATATATATTATAGGAAAAGTAACTAGAGTACTTTAGCTCTCGTCAAAGGCAAAAGCTTGAGCTGACTTGCGACAAAGGTGGAAGGCTTGAATAGTGCTTGGGATGAGGGTGGAAAGATAATGACAAAGGGGAAGCCTCGAAGAACTCCTTTGCTAGAGGTTTTGCTAGAGGTCGGTTGGTGGGTGGGATGTAAAATTTTGCTAATGAGACAACTTGAGAGTCAAAAGTGACTTGTGTTTTATTATAAGGCCTAGGCATCGATTGTTTTCCCATTGTGTTACCATGAAGTAGCCTATCTCGCTTTAAATTAGCATAAAATTGAACTTGAAAACTATTAGTATCAACCCTAAAAGGCAATTATGAGATGATTAATAAGGGTATCATATTTCATTAATAAAAGGCAAAGTTTATGATTATTATATTTACTTGCTAGATGAATAAGTATAATAATGTCGTAGGGTAGTAGGTTTTAGTTTACAGCATATCGATTGGTTGAATTGATAGTGGGAGGTTGTATATATATATATACACACACATGTGTCAATTTAATATCTTGTATACATGACTTATGAGATTAAGTCATCAGTTGAATTACATGCTAATCTCAACATATATATATATGTATATATATATATAGACACACACACATATACATAC